>JAYMTP010000027.1:0-57458 GCA_036897365.1 Geranium brycei
TCATCTATTTACCATCCTCTATTCATTACCCTTAAACGGCGTCGTTTTAATAGAAGTTCCTGAGTTTCACACACAAGTTGTTCACAACCAGTCCACTAGCATAGCCAATCGAAAAGATTCCTCCAGAAACTGACCAAAGCAAAAACAGTGTAGGTATAGCCAAACAAGGAAGCTATACAGAGAGAGAGAGAGAGAGACGATCGTAGAGCACAGCAACAGCAAGAACAGAGAGAGAGATAGAGATGGGTGAAGAGAGCGAAGATCCGCAGAAGCTGAAGAAGATTGCGGCGGCGGCGTACGACTACGAGAGCGACCCCAAATGGGCGGACTATTGGTCCAACATCCTCATCCCTCCCCACATGGCCTCTCGCTCCGATGTAGTCGATCACTTCAAGCGCAAATTCTACCAGCGTTACATCGTTCGTTGCCCAATTCAACCCTTTTGTTCTCTTCTGATTTGTTGGCTTTTATATGTCTGTGTGATTTGATTGCTTGGTTGTGTGTGTGCGTTTTGGGGTTTCGATCTGAATCTCATCTGGGTTCGCGTTGAAATTGCTTTAGACTGTGATTTCGATGTGGGTTTTGTGTGTGCTTGTGAAAAGTCTCTAACTTGGTTGTGTGTGATCTTGGGATTGGAGTAGAATTCATCGATTTCACCTGTGTTTTTTGTGCGCCTTTAATTTTGTGGGATTATAACTGGACTCAATTTAGGCCTGTGTGCCCATTCTCAATGGGGTGTTCAATTTTAAGGAGGATGTTTCTTCAGCTGAGGCTGAAGCTGATATGCCGACTTTGTCTGCAAATTATAATGGTGTTTACTGTTTAGTGGATGGTATGAGGTCATTTGAGTTTTTTTTTTCTCTTGATTTCAGATTATAGCGTTATACCAGTGGTCACAGCGTCCACTACTTCAAACTAATTCTCTGTTTTATTTGCATTTATACGCGTGTGTGATTTGATTGCTTGGTTGTGTGTGCGTTTTGGGATTTTGATCTGAATCTCATCTGGGTTCGCGTAGAAATTGTTTTAGACCGTGGTTTCGATATGGGTTTTGTGTGTGCTTGTGAAAAGTCTCCCAACTTGGTTGTGTGTAATCTTGGGATTGGAGTAAAATTCATCGATTTCATCTGGGTTTTTCTGTGCACCTCTAATTTTGTGGAATTAGGCATGTGTGCCCATTCCCTATGGAGGATGTTTCTTCAGCTGAAGCTGATATGCTTACTTTGTTTACTAATGATAGATTGATAATGGTGTTTAGTGGGTGGTGTGATGTAATTTGAGTTTATTTTTTTCTCTTGGTTTTAGATTATAGCATTATACCAATGGTCACAGCACCCACTATTGAAACTACTTCTGTTTTTTCCACTTTGAGGTTTGAAGTTTGAACATTGACTTTTCCCTATTTTAGTAGAGAACAAAGTGATCATCATCCTTGAATTGAGATGAACCCAGCTCACGTCTTCTGGACATACGAAAAAAATATTAGTTTCTTCAACACGTGGGAAAATTCGTTTTGCTTTTTTTTCCTTCTCCTTTGATTGATATATTTGTATTGTATGTTAGAATATAGAATTGGACATTATATTCGTTATTATTTGGTTTCATGATTTTAGTTGTTTTGCGCCTTTGAGGACTTGGTTTTTTAATTCCTTTGTTGGAATTTCCTTTGATTTTTTATGTCGAAATGCTTAATGATCTATTGTTGATCTATGTTTGCTTGTGACTATAGTTTTCTCAATTATTTGATTCCCATAGGGGTTTTATATTTCCTTGCTCTATGGACTTGAAGTTGGTAAGGTGATGTAGGACTTGAAGTTTGTCATTCTTCATTTTGAGGACTCTGATATTGAGCGTAGAAGTTACTGTGTTTTTGTAAGAATACTGGTTTGTCACTTGCATTTATGGTTTAGGGAAAGTACGTTTCACGTTGTGTTCTCAAAACATCCATGTATAGAAGCTATTGTTCTCTGTAACTTTGACAAGGATATGGATTTGTGGATAATAGTAATAACTAATACGAGATAATGTACTGTCATGTTTATGAATCTTGGGGGATTTTTCTGTCATTTGTTTTGCCTCCAGTAATTAGCCTCTTACGTTACTTTCATATGTTTCACAAGCAGGACCCTGATTTTGTGGTAGAGGCAATGACATCAAGCTCAAGCAGTAATCAGTCAGCAAGGGCAGCACCATCCTCAACCTCATCAGCATCCACAAATGACCAACCTCGATCACGGTCTTCTGGTATACATTTTTTTGTTCACATTAATGAAGCTATTAAAGAGAGGCATAATCTCAAGGGTGATCCCACTATGCTAAGATATGGTCAACTTCATTTGTATCATACTAGCAAGTAATGTTTCTCATTCCAAAATTCTGATGTAGGGTCATCTACTACTAGAACATCGGGAACAGCAGCTAATTCAGGTTCAAATCCAACTTCTCTGCGTTGGGATCGGCAAACCATACAGTTTTCTGTCAATGCCTGGGTACAGTGAATATTTAACCACTCTTACGCGTGCATACAGATGCATGGGATCTAATAGTTTGTGTACAATCATACATATTACTTATTGGCTGAGTTTTCTATTCACACTGATCGGAATAGAAGCATTGTTTATCACCTATATTATAGTATAAGTATCTCAGAACTAGTATTTGGATTCCGCATATTTTTTTTGAGTAATAATTTTCTGCTTAATAATCCTCAAATTTTCTTAGATTTTGATTGTCTTACCTTTGCTCTAAATATGCCAACTTATAATGTCTTACTATATTGTGATCCGGATATGTTATAATTTGATGCTGTCGTCTTCAGGACATCCTGTGCTGGAACCTGATTTAGATACTAGAAATAGGAAAAGCATGAAATACTATGATTTAGTGCCTGTTACGGTCTCGTGTCCCTCCAAAATTTATAGGAATGCAGATGGTTTTTTGTTCTAAGAGACACACTAACTTCTCCTTATCCTCCTTCACATCTATCAGAAATCTCTATTCGAGATTTTACCTCTATTGATTGGCTATAATCTATCAAGTTCTCCATATTGTATATAATCTTGGGACCACACTGCCCAACTCACATTTGGGGTTGGATATACCCTACTTTCTCATTTTTACTGTTACATAAGTGGGTTCTTTGAACAATAAATCATCTAACCATGTTTAAAATAAAACATGTAGACGGCTTGATAAAAAACTGTAAACCAGAGATCCAAATAATATTCCATTCATCGTCAAGAGCTGGGCCTGTGGATAAGCCCTTAAAAGCAATTCCGTTTGGGTTTTTTCGTAACATGTATTTCTGTTACTAATATTATCATCAAGAAATTGTTTTGTGCCAATGACTGTAATTGCAGGCAAACTTTGGTACCTTATAAAGTATTTTTCTGTTAGTAACATATTTTTATTTCCTTACAGGTATTTGTTGTGGCTGTGCTTGCAATCTTTCCACTCATACCCAAAAGTCTTTCTAACAGAGCATACCGTCTTTCCTTTATGGGCACTGCTTGCTCTTCTATATATTCTCTGTACTCGCTATATGGGGTAAACTTGCCAGTCTAGCTTATTACTCGTTCACTTGCTAAGCTATGCCATTATTATTCATTTCTTCTGTCATTATTTGCAGAAACCCCGGGCATGGAATATGCAGGCATTACAAGTGTACTTGCAGTCCATAGTTGCGACCAAGGATTTTATCTACTTCATCTACTGCCTGACCTTCGTGACTTCACATCTTTCTCTGAAGTGTAAGCACTCCTTCGCCTCTAAATATTATTTCTACTGTGTTCTTGAATCAGTGGCAGATTTTCTTGAGCATGACACCTAGTCTAATAACATCTAGTTCTTTTGCAGTTGCTTTAATTCCTGTTTTGTGTCGGTCCCTTGAACATGTTGCGAAGTTTCTTAGGCGAAATTTCAGCAGCTCCTCCTTGTACAGGTAGGAAATTATTGCATTTTATTTGTATTCAAATTTAGTTGGCTTTATAATTTCATATTCACTTTATTGGCTCGTCTGCTCAAATCGGAAAAAAAAATTTCATTCCTGCATCTATGGCATTAAGAGGGCCCGTAATTTAGGATCGTGCTACGAGCAAAAAGTCTGACATGTACTAAGACCGTTACTCTAATTTGTTTATCTTTGAGGATCATTTTATACATATCCATGCTTTCGATGTAACTGATATTCATCAGTCTTAGTGCCCATTATATAAGTGTAGTCACTTGTCATGGTGATGGTAAATTCTCTTGGAACTTTCTCAGAGTCATTTTGAAATGACCTTAGGATCTGTGTCTGTTTTCTCGTGCTATAAAAATATGCTACTTGCATTACGCTTCGCGGAGATAGAGAAGTGATAATGTTGTTACTGCCTGTCTTTTCATGCAAAGTTAAAATCATTATGTTCTCTTTATATTAGTCAATTTTACCCTTTTACTATGGGTGCAGGAAATACTTGGAAGAGCCTTGTGTATGGGTGGAGTCAAACGCAACCACCCTCAATATTCTGTCATCGCACTCAGAGATTGGACTCGGCTTCCTCCTTATCCTTTCCTTGTTTTCGTCAGTTTCTCGAACTCTTCTCTTGCCAATTTTTATGTCTGATGTTTTACATGTAACATACTAAGTACCGCCCCTCAAATTCTTACATTATTGTTTACATGCAGGTGGCAGCGTAACATAATACAAACGTTCATGTACTGGCAGGTTCGTTTCATATATCTTAAATACAATCACTTCAGAACCCTAACTTGTAAATTTCCCGTCCCTAATAATTGCTTATTTGCACCTTATTTATTTACTCTCATCTTTTCGGCAGCTGCTGAAGCTGATGTACAACGCTCCCGCGACTGCCAGTTACCATAACAGCGTGTGGGCTAAAATCGGGCAGACTGTTATGCCACTGGTTAACCAGTATGCTCCGTTTCTGAACACTCCGATTTCTGCAGTTAAAAGATGGTGGCTCCGGTGAAGAACAGAAAGGGAGATACAGTGCAGGTCTCGGGTGTGCGATTGCTCTCACCGGTCATCTTCGTCATGGTTGAGCGAATACCTCGGAAATAATCTGATAGACAGTTTTCTTTGTGCTGTTTTAAATTCTCAAGTACCTGCAATGGATTGTAGGAAGTAATTTTATCAGGTTTTTACTTTTATTGAATAGAGAATGCTGCAGGTTGCATATTTAGTGAACACTTGGTTTATTGGTGACTGTGGGTTTAGGGTTTTGTCCGCTTGAATTTTTTTGCTTGTGTTCGGCTTGAGTTTGGACGAGTTTAAAAATGTTAAATCCGAACTCGAAAAGTTTGTTTAGTTCGAATTTGGCATGGTTCGAAGTTAAGTTTGAATTGGCTTTGAGAAACAAATAGGTAGGTTTTATTTCAACTCAGCTCTTAGTTTTCTATGTGAAAAATTAATTCTTTGTACTGGTTAAATACATATATATGATCAAATAAAATCTTACTGAATTTAACATTGAGATCAGATTTTATCCGAGTGGTTCTTTTAAAACCTCAAATTATTTACGGTCTTGTAACCACCAGGAAGTTAGTTTAGAGTGAGGTATAAGAGAAGGTTGAGGATAAAATATTTTGGCAAACTGATCAAGTTCGATTCGTGAAATATTAAGTTCAAAGTTGATATAATCGAGTTTAAGTTAAATTTAAGGCTAAAGTATATTCGTTTAATAGAGGGAAAATTGTAAAAACTCTCGTTTTTATTGCAAAAATTGTATGTTAACTTGTAATTTTTTGCAATGTTGGTATAAATTCGTTAAAAAAACAGAAATTTCAAAATATATTCAAATTTTTGAAATTAACCTTCATCGCTTTTGCAAAATCTATCCATATAAAATTGTATTGTTGCACTATATTATAAGAAGAGTTTTTTGTAATTGTGTGCATTAAGTGGTGAGGGATAATTTTGAATATATTTTGAGTGTTCCGTTTCTTTTAACATATTTATACTAACGGTGCAAAAATTTATAAGTTAACATAGTAATTTTGCAATAAAAATAGCGTAAGAAAACTAGTTGCAAAACTATAATAATATAAGGAGAGTTTTTACAATTTTCCTTTTAATAAATAGAAGCCTAATAAGCAAATGCTCATGAATTGACTTGTTTAGTGAAGTTAATTAATTACTATTTAACGTAATTGAAGTAATTTGTAACAAATATTTATAATGAAATCTAAAGAAATAGGTTCAATTTGACATTGACTATTTAGTCTCCAGTCGAACCCGACTTTAACAAATCGAGTAATATTTTTTTGGGGGGAAATTGAGTAAAATAACAATCACGATTAATTATTATCATTTTTTTTGCATAAACACACATTTAACTTTATTTTTATACCACACCGTTAAATAGGGATGACAATATTTTCCGTTTTCAACGAACATCCCCAAATCTGAACGAGAACAGGGAGGAGAATCCCCAAACCTGGACGAGAACGGGGCGAGGTACCCCCACCCCGCCCCAATATATTAAAAATATATTTTTAATTAAAAATCGAATTTTAAAATACATATTTAATGGAAAATAATATCTTTAAATATATATTTTTTATTAAGATAATACTTTATAGTACATATTTGATGAAATAATAATATTTTAAGTGTATTTTTAATTAAATGATATTTTTAGTACAAATTTTATTTAAAAAATAAATATGTATTAACATTATTTTGAGTTGAAAACGAAAAACGGAGAATTTTTGTACTCGTCGAGAAATCTCTGCCCCGTTTTAAATGGGAACGAAAATGCCAAATCCGCCTCGACCCGGACCCCAATCCCAACCCATTACCGTCCTTAGTGACTACCGTTAAATTTTTATTAGTTTTATTTTTAATTTTCAGAGCATACCTTTAAATCTATGGGTAATACGTTACATTCCTCTTTCTTCTTTCCTTTTCCAGAGAAGGACTAGACACAGAATGGCAGGGAGGTAATAACCTGAAAAAGGAAAGGGCACATGCGAACATTGACACCGCCGCGACAGTCACAGATCTCTCTAACCTTACACAACTTCCTCTGCCCGCCCAACTCTTCTTCACTCCCTCTCTGCCTCATCTCTGCTCTCAACCACTGATCTCTGAGGAGCTGAGCGATTCTCCGGTGAGCTCCACACTCTTCTTCGTCTCCTTCACTCTGCATCTTGCTCTCTCTCTCTCTCTACTATTGCTAAGCAATGGACGATGAAAGAGACGCTCCTAGATTTGAATGTTCGAGATTTTAGTTGATTTTCCGGTGAATATAAAGTATTTATTATTTTCCTCAATACTTTGTTTGGTTGCTGAGAAAATTGTATAATCGTGTTTCGTGCGTGTTGTTTTTTCTCTCATCGGGAATTCTGAGTCTGAAAGCCATCTCTTCAATCAATTTAACCTTTGTTTGGTGTTGGGCTTACTTGAAGTGAGTTTTGAATTTTACAATCTTGTGGAAGTTATGAGTTTGTTTATTGTTTTGATCGCATCTAACTGTTAACTGGAGTAGTTAAGTTCATGATTGTCTCTTTGATTGATGGTAGGTTATTTATGCATTGACAATAGGGAAATAGATTATGTATGCATTGCCTATAGGTTCATAATCATGGAGTATTGTTATTCACCTCCCAATCCCTAATACTTTGTTTGGTTGCTAAGAAAATAGTATAATCGTATTTCGTGTGTATTTTTCTCTCATCGGGAATTCTGAGTTGGAGAACCATCTATTTAATCAATTTAACCTTTGTTAGCTATTAGGCTTACTTGAAGTGAGCTTTGAATTTACAATCTTGTAGAAGATATGGGTTTATTTATTGTTTTGCTTACATCTAACTGTCAAGTAGAGCAGTTAAGTTCATAATTGTCTCTTTGATTGATGGTAGGTTGTATATGCATGGATTGTAGGTTTTCTGTCAGGGCTGTGTTAGGCTAGGCTTGCTCTGTAATGTATGGCGAAGTTACTGTGGATTATGTTTTGTTGTATTTTCTATGTTGTATGATAAACAAAAGTATGTTGATTGGGATTTGGATTTGTCATTAGATTCTCTAATTCTTTAGTCATCCTGTTCATGATACGCATTAGAAAATAATATAATCGTAATTCACGTATATGATTTTGTCTCATCGGGAATTCTGAGTTGGAAAACCAACTCTTCAATCAATTTAACCTCTATCTGGTATGGCTTACTTGAAGTGAGTTTTGAATTTGCAATCTTGTAAAAGTTATGAAGTTATGATTTATTTATTGTTTTTCCTTGCATCTAACTGTCAATCAGAGTAGTTAAGTTCATAATTGTCTCTTTGATTGATGGTAGGTTATGTATGCATTGACTATAGGTTTTCAAATCTAAAACTTACTAAAACTCAGGGCATTTTTAGGCTAGGCTTGCTCTGTAATATATAGTGAACTATTTTGTTGTATTTGTCTGCCTATGTTGTATAAGGCTATAAGCACATGTATATTGATTGGGATTTGGCTTTGTCATTAGATTCCCTAATTCTTTAGTCATCTTGTTCATGATATGTAACCTCTCTGGTTTTATTTGGGTTTTGAGTTGTAGTGTTCCTGTCATGCCTTATTTGGTCTTGAAATTTCTTACTTCAATGCTTCTGGATTTGCTGATTTTGGATTCTAGAGTGTTATATTGATTTCATTAAAAAAATTAAAATTAATCCATGTTATCTGTTTATATCGTGCCAGCCTACTTTTGAGTGGTTATGTTATGGCACTTATTGACAGTTGTAAAGATGAATCTAGCCTTGAATTTAAAAGGGTTTTGGATGTTGAAGAAGTGATGGTAAATCTAGCCATCTTTGGATTACCAACATTTGTTATATTATCACTTACTAATGAATTCAGCATGTAAGAAATAGGAATACTATTGATTGTTTACATTCCTATTGATGTTATGGAGCAAAAATGGTTGAATCCAAGTTTCACTATTTATTTGGTGTGCATATATTATAGAATACAGGACCCATCAATAGTTTTTGAAATTTGTTTAGGGGTGTTTTGAACCAAAGAACGGTTGTTGTTTGTGAAGCTCGTGTCATTTATATCCATTGATTTTATATCATCCGCTTGGATATCTTTAGCGACAATACTATTTAATTTCTAACTTGCATCTACTCATATAATATTGCACCAGTTACCTTGGCTAGGTAACTATTTTTATTTTCTATTCATCAATGGTGTTTTATCATGCTGCTCTAAACAAATGATCATGTAATGCTTATGATTATTCCGTAAGTATATGTGGCATTCATTAATACTTGTGTTACCTTATTGGTTATGATACTCAATTTTCTAGTTCACTTATGAGGCTTTATCTCATGCAGTATACTTTCTGTAGTTTCTTGATAGGCTCTTTTCAGTAAAGTTGTCTCTCAATCTAAATATGGAAAGTGAGGATTTTATTGGCATCCATGCGCACGACAGTGAAAACGAGAGTGGTGAAATCCATGATTCTAAAGCTGAACCTTCTGAAGCTGATTCTCACCCTAGTCATGCTGATTGTAGAGAAGACAACCTGCAGAACAAGGAGGTTGATGTTGGACTTGGAGATGATGATTGTATTATGGAAACAGAATTTGACAAGGATTTGGTTGAAAATCAATCTATTACACAAGTGAGTGTTGAACTATACGAAACTGTGCCAGTTGCGGAGAAACTGAGTAGCTTCAACTCTACAATACATGCTGAGAACAGTTTGCTCACCACCGAAGATGGGGACCATAAGAAGGCTGGCAGTTGTATCCTACTTTTACGTTGTTATCCCATGTTCTTTTAAGTGCTCCCCAATTCGTATATGTCTATCTTTTCTGGAAGCTAATACGAAGCAGGGTTTACTTCCTCATTTATACATCCCAAAATTATATAATAAATGAAATTATATTTCTTGTGCTATCATCAAGTACATTTATAATTTCATTCATGATTTCCATAATTCAACATGCCAGCTATATTAGGAGTTAAGAGAGCCAGGATGGCTATAGACGAGCAGGAACCTTCATTGCATGTCAAGTATCATTCCCTGTCAAGGTAGGAATTTGAAAATCATCAATTTATCATTACTCAATCACACCCATGGTAACATTCGTTAGATATGGTATATATTGTCTACGAAAGTTACTTAAATTTCCCATAGGTGGATTCTTAATTGATTGATTTACTTTTAACAGAGCTAGTAAACTGAAGCTTGAAGAGCTATTACAGCAATGGTCGGAGTGGCATGCTCATCATGGTTCTTCATCCCATGTATGCTTCGTTTTTCTCAGATGAAAGTTGTGCCTTCATTCATGTTTCCCCTCTATGCTACTATATTTATCAAATTGCTAGACATAACTTTTTAGTTTGTATCCTTCCTAAAGTGAAGGAGGGATATCCTTAACCTGATTGTGCACTCTCTATATTCCTGAACTATGCAGTATCTTAGATTTTTTATCACTGTGTCAGTTTGACTGTTTATTCTCGTATCATTTATTTGAAGGGAAAATGATTTGTCAGTTAAATGGAATCATATCTGGAGAGCTATTATTCACTATCTTAAATGGGCCAAGATTAAATTTAAGGAGAAAATTTTTTGTTCTTTCTTGGATTAATCTTTTGTTGAAACACAATGGGTTTGTTAGGTTTGTTGAAACACAATAGTAAAACCCTGATTTTTGAAACTATTCAGGATCCTAATGAAGGGTTAGAATCTGGCGAAGAGACTTACTTCCCTGCTCTACGTGTTGGTGAAAAGAAATCTGCAGTTGTAAGTTCTCTTTCCAAGTGTCACGGTAACTGCTGATGTCTAATTTATTAAACATATATGTTCAGTTGAGAATTCTGTTGCTTAAGTCACTTGTTATCATCTAATCTTACTTTAGCTTTTTTTCTTTAGCTTTTGTAAAGACTTGGTTTGGGGTGCCTTCCCCTGGCACTTCCTTTTCGTATAATATTTTTTGTTGCTGATTAAATTTTTTTTTATCTAGTCTTACTTTCTTGTAATCTTTTCCCCTGATAATATGACAAATCAATTTTGTGTTTAGTGCCCTTGTGAAACATTGGATTTGATGCAATGTGCACTTTTTTTCTTCTCACATATTAGTTTTTTTTATCGACAAAAGATGATATTAGTTTCATCAGAATAACTCCCCGGGAATTTCAACTTTCCAGTTGCTAAGAATACCAATGCACTCACATTGAACCATGAGAATTTGTAGATTGACTAATAGTCTGATATATGGCAGAAACTTGATATTTCTATGTAATTGTCTGTTATAGAGTTTTGATGCATACATTTCTTTCATATTTGTTTTCTCCATTTCCATTTGCCTATTTGAAGTTATTTTTCGTATGTAGTCTTTCATGATAGACAACCAGACCTCAAAGCAGAGCAAGGGGTTTGTTCCATTGGATAGTAAATCTGTTCCTCTTTATGATCGTGGATATGCTCTGGGCTTGACATCAGCGGATAGTTTAAGTAATTTAGAAGGGTACGTAATCCACCTTTCACTCATGTTTCTAGCTGACAGTGATGTACATCTTTCCCTCATTTTCACTTATTTGCACTTTTCCAAGTTTGTCTTCCATATTGGTATAATATTAATTGGGTATTAAATAGTTCATTTGTACAATATTTTGAATTATATGTATATATGAATACTGTAAACATGCCAATAAAAAAATGAATACTGTAAATATTATCAGTCACGAGTCTCATGACACTGCATAAATCATTGCTGTAATGCTGTTATCTTTCAATCACTCGATCTTGTTGGGAAGTATGTTGCTTTTCATGTCTGTTTGAAGGATTTGATTTCTCTACATATGAATTTGAACGATGAAGGCAACTTGTTGAGGGCAATAGGCCTATTTGGATGACATATACTGTGGTATGGGGAAACGACAGTATACTGAGTATATGTATGATGGACTGTTTTGAAGTAATTTATTCTATGGAAGGAAAAACACACTTAATCTTGAGAATTGGTATTATTTGTTACTTCTCCACTTGTTTGTATGACCTATGCTGCATTAAAATCACAGATAGACCACTTGTAATATATATCAATTAACAATCAATAGCGAGATCCTTGTATGCTTTTTTTCTCTGTTGAAAACAGTCAAGGATCTAATGTCCCCACCTTAATTAATAACATTTCTTCTCCAGACAATCTGGTGTGTAATGTCATTATATGCATACTTTGGAGTTTGTATGTATTGTCACTTCTACCATCCATACTGTTTATTTTATTTGTCTGCTTCACATATCATATATATATATATATACTTCCTTTTGTTTTCTATATTGCAGAGATCTGATAGTAGGTGATGCTAGTCGCTGTTTCAATTGTGGTTCCTACAATCATGCATTGAGAGACTGTACAAGACCTCGCGATAATGCTGCCGTCAATTCCGCTCGTAAAGAACACAACTCCAAACGAAACCAGCATCCCGGGTCTCGCAATCCAACTCGATATTATCAGAATAGTCCAGGTGGGAAGTATGACGGTTTAAAGCCCGGGGTTCTTCATCCTGAAACAAGGAAACTTATGGGTCTTGGGGTAATGCAACTTTCATATTTCGTGAAAAAATACTTCTCCCCTTTCTTCGTTGTGTTCTCATTTTGCAATAAAATAAAATAGATTTAGTTGTTAACAGGAAAACTGACAATAGCAACGTATGTGCTATAAGAATAATAAGTGCCACTAATAACTTGGTAAAGGATAAAGAAAGATAATGTTCCTGATAAATCTGAATGATAAACTATATTGCTTTTAGGTCCACTCGAGTCTGTCATACTTAATTTTAAGTACACTCAAGTGCTTGTACCTTATCTAGTTCTTGTAACCTCTAAACGACTTAAGATAGGCGGTATATGTTAGGCGGTATATGTTCTTCAAATTGCAGTCTATGCTGAGGTTAGGTCAGCTGCTGAGTTGCAATACATAGTTTGCGAAAAAGAATTTACACTTATCACTTGTTGTCTTTAGTTATGGAATTAATAAATAGAAGAAAAAATAACAGGTTACGATTGGACCCTTTTTTCTGTTATGCACTACTGCTAAATAATTTTTTTTTTTGCAGGATCTTGATCCACCCCCTTGGCTTAACAGAATGCGGGAAATAGGCTACCCTCCGGGATATCTAGGTAACCAAATGTACCCTACATGTTCTCTATATGCTGTCCAGGGTCGTGAATTCATTTGAAGACCTGCATGTTCTCTATATCCTACATTTAATCTTTATTTATGCTCAACTGCCTCTTATCTTGACATTGTTTAGACACAGACGAAGAGAACCAGCCATCAGGTATTACTATATATGCTGACGAGGAGATTAAGGAGGAAGTGGTTATTACTGAAGCAGCACGCACTGAACCACGGGAGAAGAAGAAGAAGAAGAAGACAGTCGCTTTCCCTGGGATAAACGCACCCATTCCACCAAATGCTGATGAAATACTTTGGAAAACCGGGCGTTCGAGGTCTGATCTGTCTAGGGGTCAGCTGAATCGCTGCCCAAACAATTCTTCAGAACCTTCAACCCGGGGGCATCAGCGTGATCTAAGACGGTCCCGCGATTATAGAGATGATGGCCCACCTGGCTGTGAACCGGTGAGCAACCTGTCCAGCTCTAGTTACCCTCCAAGATATGGCAATTATGAATCATCAGTTCATGCTTATTACTCAAGAGGTAACATACCAACACCAATAAGCCCTTCCCTCGGGAGGTCCCTTTCTGAACGAGGTAGGAGGAGCCCCAACCATGACAGTTTTTCACCTCACGACCACTATAGTTTACCATATTCATCTATATTGGATAATGGCTCAACTAGATTGGAGAGTTGGGCTGATCATGACCATGACCATGACCGTGACCATAATGTATCATATCATAACAGATGGTACAAGCCCGATGTGCAGCACAGCCATTGGAGGTAAATGGCATTGATTGATTGATTAACCCTAAAAGATCACGTGGATTACATTTATTGATCACCAACATCTAGAGGGGTCTTAGCATACAATGTATTAGATGGATTAACTTATTTCATATTGTTATTTCATGGTGTGCCGTTCTCTGACTGTAACATTATCATTTGAATGCTACATTTTTATCAGGATGATATAAAACTATTTTTTTAGCTTGAGCGGCCAGACAATTACATGTTGCTCCGTTTCTTGTTTTATCTTGTATTCCTAGTTTTGCTGAATGTCAGAGATCAGACACTTGCTATGATATTTTGGCTCTTAAAAATGTTAACATGGAGACAGAAATTTGCTGTTAGTTTACAGGATATGAAGACATGGATCTGCAAGGCTGCAAAAACCAACTAAAGTAAGTTCAGTTGTCATCAATTGTTTGATGTGAAATCATGAATGATGCTTTAAATGTGTTTTTGAGCAGGGTTTTGATTTATTATAAATTTTTCCACCATTTATTTCTCTCTATAATTTATTTTTCCAGGGCAAAGCAGAACCTATGAAATACCAGAAGAGTGAAACATGGCAGTGGCTTGTACAATTAATCACTGATCAGTCGAAAGGTACAGAATCTATAGCGGGTTGTGCCTCTTGGAAGATGCCTCCATGAAGGAAATTTAACACTTGAGACGCCACACCCTCCTGCCTCCGAACCATCAGCCTCACAGCTGGTTTCTCGCAGGTATCATCCAAAGTTTAGCCAGTCGAGCAAGGAGAAGAAAGAGAAAGAGAATGAGTCGCAAACACGCGCTTGTCATGAACCGAACAAGCCTATGAAAGTTCTTGTTGCAAGTGTCACAAGGAACAAACACGAGGAAATGGGAGAGATCTTGCAAGTGGAGTTGACGAGAATGTTTGTATATGGGCGCCAAGCTCGCCATTACAACTTACAAGTCACATCTCTACGTTTATTCACAGGCAAGTCTAACATTTTTCCGCAAAAGCCAGCTGCACAGTTCTAAACAATCGTCAAGTGTCCCTTCTTTGCATACAATTCACATTTTCAAACGAGGTAGAAGAAAAGGTGCCCCAATCAAACACAAAGTAGTAAATACTAAGTCATCAGATTCATTTATTGGTTTAAATAAACAGGATGTGCCTCGATCTATCAACTTGAGCTTCTAGGTAAATTTGAATAATCCCGTAATTTGACACACATGTGAAGTGACTTGTAAAGTGAGTGTTAAAGTTAGGAGTGTAAAGGTGTGTTATGTGAAACCGTTCACCAAACCTCCAGCTTAAGCCTTTAGGCCGGTTTAGCCCTATATCAAAAAGATCTTGTTTGAGCCAACGTGTGTAAGACGTAAGTTATAACAGGTTTGCACTGCATTTTGCTTAAACTATGTAAAGATCATCTCCAACAATACAACACTGTACTAATGAGAATACATTTTCACCCGTGACCAACAAAGCCATGAAATATGGTTTTTAGTACATCATGCAATAAAGAAATTGGACATAAAATCACATTCCATAATGTAACTTGATACAAACAATGTGCTGATAAATAAGTTTAAGCCCAATGTTTAACATGCATTGGCTACACAAACACACTAAAAACCCACTACAACTGTTGTCACACTTAACACATGCAATTTTCTGGGTGAGGGACTAAGTCCTAATTGCTAATCAAGGGCAAGGGACCAAAAATCAAGAGAGAAAAAAGGGTCAATGTAAATAATCCCACTACCCTCTTCAATTTTAAGCCTCAAATGTTTTTTAACTACACACAGCAC
This sequence comes from Geranium brycei, assembly GCA_036897365.1. Classification (NCBI taxonomy): domain Eukaryota; kingdom Viridiplantae; phylum Streptophyta; class Magnoliopsida; order Geraniales; family Geraniaceae; genus Geranium; species Geranium brycei. The sequence goes on from JAYMTP010000027.1 coordinate 15,688, forward strand.
TGCACATTAGAGCCTAATGAATTCTGATGCAAGAAAAGAAAATCCCGGTAAGGTTGAAGCGTCAAGATCATGTTGTGAGGAAACGCCAGACCTTCTTCGGTATTGAGGCTTCACCAGGATGTTCAGTCTCTTCATCATCGTCTTCATCCTCTACTCCATCTTCCCCATGTGATTCATCAGTCCTATAATCGACACGATCCTCAGCCCTTCGAGGTGTTTCATCCACTTCTTCACTCAATACCCTCTTATTGTCACCCAACTTCGCCGTTGACTCAGCCTCACCGCCGTCTTGAGCTGCTGCTGGTGCATCCTGTCACAAAAGGTTTAAAAAATCCCATCAGTACCAATTACACAGGTGTGTAAAACCATAACATACAATAAATGTAAACACCGAAAAATACTGTAATTCCCATAACAACTGCAACATGCAAACGATGAATGATACCAAATTATTCATCAATAATATTTAGACTCTCGCCGGCTTTGGTGTGTGAAAATACTAACTACAAGAACTTTCGTGGCAAGCTGCGCATGATACTTCAAACAATGGCACAAACGAACAAATTCAGGCTCAAAAATGGATTTCGGCATCAGTTGTTTTGGCTCAATAAGTCCAGATTCCCAGGGTCAAGTGGGAAGTTTGATACCCATGAACCCTACAAATGGACATGATAATACTTTTTTGCATCCTTACCTGCACAAAGTTTGTGCTTTTATCATTCTCATCTGCAACTCCAGCTGACGGAGCAGGATCAGCTCCTGAGTAGGATATCTCCTCCTCTATACCTTTAACACCACCAGAATCTTGTTGTTTGGCATTGTTTTGGTCAGAAGAGGCTGGTAGGCCTACAATAACTGTTTTGCTGAAAACCACATCCAAGTCATGTGTTAGAGCTCAACTTTGTCTAAGAAAAATAAAATAAAACTAGAGTGATGTTTGTGGCCTGCTAAGCTATAGACTATATATGAATATACAGATCTTGAGCATTGGGTATCCACTCTAATAGTCATTTCAATCATACAACTCGAAATAAATAAAGAGGATAATTCACCTTTTGGGTCGCCGGAGATTGTATCTAGCTTCTCCTGTAGTTTGTACAGATGAAGCAACTCTCTGTCGCCTCTTCTTGCGCTGGCCTGTCATTACACTTCCTTCACTGTCTTCACAATCATGCTCGCTCACTGTAGTTTGAGATGAGTGAAAACGGTTCCTCTTCCGCTCATTTGTTGGGTTTCCATCACCGACGAGACTTGATTCTTCATCATCCTCAGCATTCCCTTTCTCACTATGTGTCACGGAATCTCCAAGTATAGCCTTGGCCTCTTCAACAACAGCCTTCACAGAGTGTGTTCTATTAACTCTGGTTCGTCCCCTCCTGCCAGGCTTCGGCTTGCTGGCTGCACCATTGATGTTAGAATCATCAACTAATGGACCATGACTAGCCCTAAGCTCTTTGATGCTGCTATCAGTCTGAATGTTGACAGAACCATTTGCATTTCCGTTAGTTATCTCATGTTCATCTTCGATGCTATTTAATCTTTTCATTGGAGCAATCGTATGAACTCGGTCTTCATATGAAGGTCCCTCGTCTCTTTTACTTGGGGAGAATATCTTTGTGCAATTTCGCAGCCAATTAATAGCTCCACCAGAAATGGGAGATCCTAATCCAACTGCAGAAGGAGAAGTTTTGCTATTTTTCCTCTCAGAAGCAGCCACATATCCATGCACCTCTAGGTTCTCTATCTCCGGCAGCTCTTGTAGATCAGAAAGCACAAACTCGCATGTTATTTCTCCACATGCACTGCAACTCTTGTGTTTCTCAGCAAATGAAATGAAGCGATCCCTCTCCTTAACAAACTGCTCTCGCTGGTCCTTCAGCTTCCTACTTAGGATAACAAGTTCATCAATGTCATCCCTCGTTCCGATTTGTTGCTCTTCAAGATGCTTCTTATTTTCATCAAATTCTTGTCTTTCTTTTGCAAGTTTCTGCCTTTCCGCCTGCATCTCTTCCATTTCTCTTTTGGCTACACTCCTCAAGTAATTAATATTGTTTAGTTCCCTTTCCTTTTCTTCTTCAAATGACTTCTCCCTGTCACGCAAGTCATCCTCCTTCTCACTTAACCTCTTTTGAATAACATTCTCGAGCTCTCTTTTCTGCAACTCGAGATCGTGGAGCAATTTACTTCTTTCATTTTGAGCTTTTTCAGAAATGACCGACTGCTCATATTTCATGCTGGCTGCAAATGACTCCTTGGCCAAGTCGAGAGCTTCCATCTCCCTCCTTATGTAGTCATCTGCGTCCAGCTTCTCTTTTCTCAGCCTTTCTTCTTCAGAGAGCTTCTGCCTTTCTAATCTTTCCTTTTGTTCATTGATATCTTTCAACTCTTTCTCAAATTGAGCCTTTTTCTCGTCCAGCTGCTCCCATTCCCTCTCAAAAATCTCCCTCTGCTGCTTCAGATCTTCAACTTCATTTACAAGTTGCTCCTTCTGAAACCTGTATTCGTCTATTTCCCGTTTTAGTTCAGACTGCAGGCGGAGAAAGTCTGACTTCTCTTCTTCACAAATCTTGAGCTGGTCCACTTCTTCACGTATCTTCATCAACTTCTCTTCATTTTCAGCCCTAATCTTCTCAAGTTCAGCCTTGAGACTAAGCAATGACTCTTTATCAGCAAGGTTTTGCCTTTTCTCAGTTTCCAGCAACTTCTCCTCAGCTTTAATAGACTTCTCCTTTTCCTTAATTGCTTTCTGCTTTGATTCCAGGTCCTTCTCTTTCTCCTTCAACTTCTCCATTTTCTTTTCTATAGACTGCTCTCTTTTTGCAATTTTCTCCTCCATGTGATTGATTTCAGCTTCCCGTTTCTCCACTTCAACAGCCTTACTTTTCAGCTCTTCGTCCAGAGATTTCCTCTTTTGATCAATTTCTAACTCAAACTCGTGCTTCTTTGCCTCAAGAAGGGCAGTGTGTTCCTCATTAAGCTTCTGAATCTCAACCTGTAGAAGTCCAACAAATCAGAAAATATATAATGGATCAAACCTCTCACGGAGATTTTATTATTTCATTGAATAATAGCTATGCAGTGTGATACCATAAAGCAAGAGGATAGAAAAGCAAGCACTGTTTTGACCCCAAAATATCAGAAGAAAATAAATCGAAAAAAACTTTACGCACACTCGAAAGCATATTAATAGCATGTCTGCGAAATATATTTTTGCAGTAGTTGGCTAAAAACGTAAGAGAAGGGCCAAAAGAACAGACAAATCCAATGCAGGTGGTGTGCAGATGCGCCAACACTAGAATTTACATTTTGAATGCCACTAGTTCTCAGAACATCTTCCAAATACGAGGTACAGAAACTCACCTTTTCTCTAATATCAAGTTTATTTTTGAGTTCAAGCAAGTCCTTCTCTTTTGCCTCTAAGCTCTTTCTTCTATCATCAAATTGCTGTATCCAGAAGATATAGATGAGTCTCAAATATGGAAAAAAATCATTTGTAGAGAAAAAAATATAACTCGGCATGATCAAACACTTGCCTTCTCTTGTTGACTTAGATTTCCTAGCCTGCAGCTTATATCTTCTTCTTTGCTTTTCAATGCTACATTTGCAGACTCAATCTTCTTTTGTGCCTCTTCAAGGTCCTTCTCTTTCCGCTTAAAGATCCTGTCATTCTCATTTGCCCTTTCTTCTCTCTGGTTGAGGATTCTTCGCCCCTCACTCAGCCGTTCTTCTCCCTCTTGCAGTTTTTTCTCCCATCCTCGCAAGTCCTCACGTTGTTCAGACAAATCATTCTCATGTGCTTCTCGCCTGAGTGACATCAAACAACAAGTAGTAGAAAAACAGACATGTTAATGCATAAAATAATTTAGACCAAACAGATTCGACAGGGCAAAACAGTAAAGGGTAAGAAGAGAGAGCATACTCAGCATGGAAGGATAAGCGTTCCCTTCGAAGTGCACTTTCTCGAAATTCCAGCTCTTGAAACTTTCTCTCGACATCTGAACTCTTTCTGCTCACCTCAGCAAGTTTGGCATCGACAGCACGCAGCTTCGTTTCTACCTCCAGTGATTTGCTCTCAACACTAGCAACCAAAGCATTTGCTTCGGCCAACTTAGAATCGGCAGTGAACTTAAGATCTGCATTTTCAGAGCGCATGTCCCGCAAAGCCTTTTCTAGCTGCAATGAAAAGCATTACCCAGAAACCAGTGAGCATTTAGCCACATGATTTTCTAATCACTGATATAGGATTCAATGAACAAAAAACAGTGAAAACCCATAAGCTTATATGCTAGGGGAAATCAGCTTGGCAAGTAAACCTATCACGTCAAATCCATGCTCTAGATTTTTATGCATGCGTTTTTTTATCAGCAATATGCTGGCAGGGGTATTGGAACTAGTGACCTCATACTTATTACATGAGGGTCTCTGCCACTTGACCCACAGCCTTTGATATTTCTTTTTATGCATGAGTGGTCATAAGTTTTACTTCATATATCTTTTTGGCTAAACTAGAGGATAGTAAGACCTAAGAAGATGATAATACATGTTTAAATACTAATAACTTGACTTATTAATATATTGAATCATCATATTCATATCAACTATCATTTTCATATAGGTATGGAGGATGCATAGCCAAAAACATCATATATGTTTTCTCAAACATGATACAACTCATCCTAGATGATGCTTTTCCATATTGAACGGTGTGTAATATAGCTCGATATTGTGAAAACAAATATTCCAAAACCAGCTTAAAACATTCACTTCCACAGATAATAGAGTTTTCTTATTGCTAACTGATAGTTGAAGGAGGAGTAATAGTCACAGAAATAAATTAGACAGCAAACAAGAAACATACATCAGCCACACACTGCTTCTCAACACCCAGAGCCTTCCTTAAATCGTCTTCTCTCTTCTCGAAATCAGATTTTGCTGATAAATATGATGTCTGTTCTTGTTTGTAGGCATCCTTCACTTCTTCTAATGATTGCAAGACTTCTTCATACTTAGAAGTCCACTCTTTTTTCTCGATGAGGAGAATCCCCATATTGTATTGGTATTCAAAAAGCTGTGAATAAAATTAGTAAGATAGATAAGAAGTAACATCAGTATATTTAACCAGGTGATAATCAGCAAGATGGAATTGAGGAATGAAGACTAAAAAACACCAAATACAACACAAACATAAATAGCAATAGCAATCAAGGAGAGTAGGATAGAACAACAGTTCCCTCAGACTTCTCTCGATTCACACCTTTTCAAATACATGGTCTTATTTTCTATAAATTTGTTCCCTAGGGATCTGACACTCATAAACTCTAAGTAAACCAATAACTAAGTAAACAGCATTGACAAACTACACAATCCTTATGCTAAAACACAACAATCACTCAATGGGTGAACAGTGAACACAAATTTGTGCCGCTAGAATATACTCAAATAGTATGTACATTTTGTATCAATGATAAAATAATTTAACCGAAGGAAGAAGCGAAGCATAGTTAGTGCAATGGGCAAAAGAAACGGAAAAATGGATTAGAGCATTTTAGTTCCAAGTTATATTTTAAAAGGGGTGTTATTGTACCTAACTTTATCATGCCAAAAGCATGTCTTAATCTGCTAGCTTAAAAGGTTCAATTAGTATTCCCTTCAACGGGACATGAAACATGGTAAAATAAAGAGAAAAAAATCTCTAAGAAAACTCGATACAGACAAAATATAGGTTTCTTGAGAAACAGTGAACCAAGTTCTGAATTGCGAGATTTGGGTCACATGGAACTAAGGTTCTAGCTTTCTGCTTACTAAAATCCAAATAAAAACAAAGGAAGCTTGAGTTCTTCCACTAAAAGATCAGAAGCTCCAACAACCCAAAAGGCCCACCAACTCTGACTTTCTTCCCCAATACATGGTCAAAGAGTTACTTCATTAGAAATGTGCACTCTTAACTATAACACTAAATAAGCTTAACCATTAAAGCCAGTCTTTAACCTAAGTATATGAAATATGTAAATTTTCAGACTTTTTAATCCTAGATTCAGTGCAAATTCAACCTTCAAAAAGCCAATCTCTCAGGTCATTAAAAAAGTAGAGGCCCAACAAATAAAGCCCCAGACTTTTCTTGATCCCAAAACCATGCAAGCAATTAAAGCACAAAGAACCCACCAAACACATCAGAACAAGCAACCAAAAAGAAACAAAAAAATATATTCCTCAAAATTCAAAACCACCAACCTCCTGTTCAAGCTTCTCAGCCGCCTCTTCCCGGCCCGCCGCCACCGACCCGGAGGCGGCCGAGCCATTCTGACCCGACCCGGGCCCGCTCTTCTGCGGCGTCAGGGACCACCCGGACCAATTTTTCTTCGGCGTAAACATCACAAAGCTTTTTCCAACCCCAAAGTCGGAGATCTCCAATTCAACCCAAATCGAGCCTTTTCCGATTCCGAGCGAACCCAAAACCCTGGGAACTCAAAATTCTCAGGAATTGGAACTCGAAACCGAAGAAAAAGAACAGACCCACACCTCAATTTCGTAAAATCCCAAAAACCCTAGACGCGGAATCGAAACCCAAACCCAGAAACAGAGCTCCGGACGTGAAAAAAATCCCTAAATTCCGGCGAAATCTGAATTTGAAGTCCACAGCAACACAACGTCTCCAAAAACAGACCACACTTTCTCTCTCTTTCTCAGCAACTGCGTCTTTTATCAAAGCGATTCCCGTAGCGAAATTACCCTTCTGCCCCTGTATGCGGTGTCCCCAAGAGGCTCTCAGAATATGCTCCTGGAGAAATGACGGAAACATCCCTGGGTGGAGGGGGAGCGAGGTGGGGGTGTTTTCGGTAATATCGAAATGCCACGGTGGCAAGTGGATTTGGCTAGGTTGTCCCACGTGGGTTTTGTCCGTTGGCAATAATTTGAGGGCTGCTCTGTGCTTAATTGGCTTTTGTCTCTCTGGAATGTTCCATGCAAGAGAGAATAAAAGATTTTTGGAGTTGGACACACTGTTTTGGATAAATAATAAACAATAAATTACTTATAGTAGAATCAAATATTTTTTAAATGGACAACTTAAAACGCAATAAATTTCTTATAACAGAAAACTTATTTCTTAAAAAAGTTGAAAATAGAAAATGTCTTCACCTCATTGTTCCTATGTAATTTTAATATGTATAATTTGAATCTAAGTTCAGAAAATATGAGTGATTATTTTTTAATATTATTGTAAAAATTCTCGACAGGTCTCCGATTAATTTTATATAATATTTTGGTTACCTTCCACTAATTTTGATCAGTCTCTAAAAAGCCTTCTTCTATTAACTAGCATCTAAAATTTTTATCTTAACCATTAGATTATCATCGTTACAATTATTTAATGTGAATATTGTATTTTTTAGATACTTTAAATTGATATTGTTATTTTTATACCAAGCTTTATTATTATATAGAAAGTTTACTTATTTCATTTTTTGAGTAAATAATTATTTATTAATATTACATCATTTTCCTTAACTACCTTTAAGCTCACTTTACCCAAATATTATGTTGAGTCTCGAATCTTGTATAAGGTCATGGAGCAAGCAGTGTGAACCATTACGCCACGTTCAAGCTGGTATTAAGTAAATGAATTTACCCATTATAAATTACCCTCTTTTATTAAGGTGAAATTGAATGATAAACTTTTTTTTTTGTTATGGATCCTTATAAATTGTTTAGATGGCACCATATATAGAATACCTTCAAAAATAACTATTTCTCTTCAAAATTTTAAGCAATATCATTGTTCACTAATAATAATTGATTTAAAGATATGATTTTTTTATACAATAAAAATATTGTACGTTACATTAAATTCAACGTGTAGTACAATAAATTTGAGTAGACAGAAGAAATACATTTAAAAAATCACGTGATCACATTTATGGAGAAAATAATGTTATGAAACTCGTTAAAATTGTAATTTAATATCGCATGAACAATTTATGATAAAAAAAATAGTTATAAAGTGACGATTAATCACATTAAGCAAGTGTAGTATACCCTTTTTATTGCAACGTACTTTAAGTTTTTAGAGTATGGTCCCTGAAACTGTTAAAATTGCAAGCGAGAGGCCTCCATCAATTTAACAAGAGCACAGGAACAGAAAAGAAAAAGGAAAATCTTTGCGAACTCCATTGTCGCTGTGATCAATCATCACATCGAGAAGAAGAAGCAACCATGGCGGCGGATTCAGGCAGATCTCCAAGTGAGTCCGCCGATTCCTACATCGGAAGCTTGATTAGCTTGACTTCCAAGTCCGAAATTCGCTACGAGGGCCTTCTCTTCAACATCAACACTCTGGAATCGAGCATCGGCTTGACAAACGGTAGCTTCTCGATCGTGTCTGTGTTTCGTCTTTTTTCTGCATTTGGGTTTGTGTTTTTCTTGTTCCTGTTTTTCTGGGTTTCTTCTTTTAGGCGTTTTCGTGTTAATTTGGGTTTTTAAATATGAACTCGTGTTTTTTGTGGTGATTTTGTGTTCTTGATGTGGGATTGGTTACGGTTTGGGGTTGGGTTTTTGTTGCTTTGTTACTCAGGAGCTGAGTTTGAGTTCTTATGCTTGTTCTTTTTCTTGTTCATGTGTTGTTTTTTGGGTTTTTGAGTGTGATATGTCATTGTGTGTAAAGGAATTGGATGTGTCAACTGCCAAAAATTGGTGAAGAACAGTATGTTCGTAAATGGGTCGTGTCGGGAACCCAGCCCGGCTCAGTTAATATTCTGTACTGTTGTGTGCTAATGAAAAAATTGATTGAATCGACTCATAAGGAGAAACTTTAAGTTGTTTCTCTGGGCGTTGCTTCAAATGTAATGGAATGAGTGTGGTCTTGTTAAAATTGGGCTGTGGGGGTGTTTGCAATGAGGTTGCAAATCTTCTGGATGGCTTTTCCGAGGTTGCTTAAACTTTAACCAATGAAAGGGTTGCTGATTTTCAAAGACGTCAGTGTTTGGTCATAAATTCAGTAAGCTGCTTAAATAATATGCAAAAATGTAATGGTAGTATAGTCAAGACCCTTGTTATTAGAGTTATAGGTGCTTCGACATGTATAATGTAAGGAGGTAAGTGGCCTTGTGAAGCAAGTGATCCCTAGGACTTTGGCTAGAGGATTCACGTAGCCGACCTCATGGCGTTTAGGAAAGGGCTTGGTTGCTGTAAGTTTATAATTTCAGTACTGGTATGTAATTGCAGATAGTTCATCAGTAGGGAGTATATAAATTTTTACAACTTATCCTAAATAGAGCGGAGCATGTTGATAGGGTGGCTAGAGCATGTTGCTTCTCCGGACGCTGCTTCAAATGTAATGGAATGAGTATGGTCTTGTTACAATTGGGTTATGGGGTTATTTTTGCAATGAAGTTGCAAATCTTCTGGTTGTTTTTTTGGAGGTTGCTTAAATTTTAAACAATGAAAGGGTTGCTGATTTTCAAATGTAATGGTAACTTAGTCAAGACCCTTGTTAATAGATTTATAGGTGTTTGAACATGTATAATATGGGGAGGTAAGTGACCTTGTCGGGCAAGTGATCTCTAGGACTTTTGCTAGAGGAATCGAGTAGCCGACCCCATGGCGTTTAGGAAATGTCTTGGTTGCTATAAATTTATAATGACCATAAAAATATAATTTCTTTGTTGGTATGTAATTGCAGATAGTTCAAAAGGGGAGTATATAAATTTCTACAACTTATCCTAAATAGAGCATGTTGATAGGGGATCATAGAAGTTCTTTTGATTTCTGTAACATGTTATGTCTCTACTGATATATCATATTTTGTAACATGATTTATAATCATATTTTGTCTAAATTTCTACTGATAAATTGTATTTTGTCTCTCTTTCGTTTCTTTTAACTGTTGTGAAATTTTGCAGTAAGATCATTTGGAACAGAGGGACGAAAAAAGGACGGTCGATATATTCCTCCAAGTGATAAAGTTTATGAGTATATACTCTTCCAAGGAAGTGACATCAAGGTATATAAGCTTACTCTTACTTTACATGCCTTTCATAGTAACTAGAAAAGCAAGCCACTTACCAAATCTTAACAGTATGCTATTCAGCTTGAGGACACAACATGATCTGCCTAGCTCATTAGAATTGTAAAAGGTTTGAGCATATATTGGAGTTGGCCAAGATGTCTACCCCGTCTTTGAGCTATATTTCAATATTCATGGTGATCAAAGCAGCAATGTCAATGATAGCATATTTAGAAAATACTATCTGTCTCTGCCTTTTTAGATAAGAGTATATTTTTTTAATAGAATTCCATATGCATGTCAAATATTTGCACTTTCTGATGCCTTGGTGTAGATTTAACTGGCTTTCATCACACGTTTCAATGTTTCATTGGTTATATATCAAACTATTCATGGCGCCTGGAGGTTTCATTCATCTTGGCATATTATTTACATTGCATCCTGTGAAAATGTGTTTTTGTGCATTTGGTGCAGGATTTACAGGTTAAATCATCTCCACCTGTTCAGACTGCAACACCAATACACAATGACCCTGCTATTATACAGGTACTGAACTAGCAAAACAACTGACTTATTTTTGTCAAGCTGGTACATTCTGGAGGTTGGTAAGCAATATTATTAATGGATTTGAAATATCACCAAGCTCTAGAACTGGATGGTAGGTTTGGATTTGATTTACAAAGCCCTGTAACTTTCTTGGGAAGGTATGCAAAACAACGGGTTCCCGTGGCCAGCAATAAACCTTACCATATGGCCAAGCTCTCCGTTGAAACACTTTCTATAGGTCAAACTTGGGATGTATTTATTGTGAGTTGTGTAATGCGTCAATTACTGTTCGAGATTTGTCTGAAATGAAACTTATAAATTTCTCAAGCCTTAGTAAATCTGGTTAACTTAAGACTTAAATTTGATCTCCTGTGCAGTCTCACTATCCTCAAGCACCTGCTGCATCTACAAGCCCGGCTTCTTCTGGTTCTGGATTCACTACTGATATTAGTTTCCATACTGATACAGCACAGGTAGCAGGACTCCCCAGACCAACATTTCAAGGCAATCTTCCATTATATCAACCTGGTGGAAGTTTAGGGTCTTGGGGTCCATCACCAGCTCCTCCAACCACAAACGGTAGTGACCTTGCTATGCCCGTATATTGGCAAGGATATTATGGATCGTCAAATGGGTTCCAAGCACAACAACAATCTTTGCTTCAACCTCCATCAGGTTTGCCGATTCCACCTTCCTTGCAGCAGACGATGCAGTATCCTCCCAATTTGCCGGCTTCACAATTATCAGAAGCACCTCCGCCTTTGTTGCCACCCCTAAGTACCGGCTCCCAGAGTATGCAAAATTCTATGCTTCCCACTCAGTACTCTGCGACAGCCCCTGACAAAACTTCTAGTCAAGCTTTTCCTGCAGCAACGCCCAGTACCAGCTTGCCCTTCGTATCTCCTTTAACTAGCGATTTCGAGAAGTCTTCCATTTTACCAACAGCTACTGGCATGCCTAAAGCAATCCCTTCTCCAATTATGCCTTTTAGAAGTGTGCCTGAGTTTGTGCCCTCAATTTCTGGGACATCAAGTTCGATTTCAAACGAGGTAGCAGTGCCTTCATTGGTAACCCCGGATCAGCTTTCGCAGCCTGGACCAACAACAGTGTCTTCATTCCAGTCTCCTCAATCTGCCCAGAAAGATGTTGAGGTGGTGCAGGTATCATCATCATCAGAATTACCACCAGCCACAGTGGCAACAGAGGCACAAGAACCACTATTGCCTCTACCTTCACAACCTGATAATAAGGTATGCTATCCGCTGACTCTTCATTTCTGTAATCCTCCGTTATTGGCTATGTGGAAAATAGGCTAGCCTTTCTCGAATTCAATTTTCATTGTTAAATGACTTTGTTTTCTTTTACTTTATCCATTGGTCTCTCCTTTTTCCATTTCCTTGGAGTGGAGATTCGGTGAGCTTTGCTTGTTTAATATTTTTCAGTAGTTCTTTTGGAGCACCGGTCAGTGACATTGCGTCTTAAATGGCTTCATTTTCTTTTACTTTTTATTTTATCCCTCTGACTATTTTTTTTCTTCATTTTTTGGAATGGGGATTTAGTGAGCTTTGCTGATTTATTATTTCTCGGTCCTTTCTTTGGAGCACCGGCCATTACTAGTTATGTTGTTTCAGTCATAAGTTTAGTCATTACTAAAGCGTTTCGAAAAATTCAATGTTGAGCTGTGTTCTCTTTGTTATTTTTTTCATACGCTCATTCTCTTTTCCCCTAGAAACATGGTGGCCCTACACACGCTCACCAAAATATCAGACGAGGACGTGGAAGAGGAAGAGGAAGTGGAAGAGGAAATGGGGTATGACCTCCTTCTCTTGCATTTTATATCCGATTTATGTTTGTCCATAAAAACTACCTTAGTGTGTTGACTATTTGAATGTTTCATTTTTTCAGGTTTCACGTTCTGTGGCCCATTTCACCGTGGACTTTGATTTTACAGCAATGAACGAGAAATTCAATAAGGATGAAGTATGGGGTGATCTTGGTAAGAGTAACCAATATCAAGAAGACGGGGATCTACTATCTGAAAACGATGTGGGATCATCAAATAATGAACCCAAGGTAATAATCCTCCCTCTCTCTAATTGAATTTTGGTCCACGGAAAATTATTGTGCAGTGTTATAAGCTTTTATCTATCCTTCTCTTTCTTTTTCAGCAGCCCGTTTATGTCAAGGACGATTTCTTTGACTCTTTATCGTGTGATGCTCTCAATCGTGGCTCGCGTGGTGGAAGGACAAGGTTCTCTGAACAAATGAAATTAGATACTGAGGTATTATTCTCTTTTTTCAGAAGTTTATTTGCAAACGTCTCTCTTACGCGACCATGGACCGTTATTTACCTTCTAATAGTCCATAATGTTTTTTAACTGTAAGACTTTTAAAATAACAATAACAAAAATTTCATACCAAGTTCAGTATAAAGGTTTTCTGCACGAGAATTTTCAAATGAAACTCCCTTAGTATTTGGTGGAACTTTATTCCTTGGATCCAAATGATATAATATTCACATAAGAAGATAGGAATTTAATTACTATCTTGGACAAAAAAAACCTAGTTTCTGAAAGGTTCCCTAGAGACATTATCAAGATAAGAAATCATTTCTTGAAGATGTTGGAATCAATTTGCATGCTAAATCTACCAAGCAGTTTGATGAAAATGGTTTCCTGTAAAATTTAAGTGGCTTATTGCAGCTGTTGCCATTTTCATCTCTCAACATCGTGAAGGCTCTTCTTGTTTCAGCATAAATATATGTAAATCATCCTTGCCTGCTCGATCTATTTTGTTTACCTTTACGTGAACCGGGTTAAGTAAAATTTTCTTGAAACATGAGTTCAGTACTTTCATGTTTGTAAGGATTTCGTTTTAGTACCCTCTCCAGATTGTGAAGCCTGTTGATTTTATTCACCTTTACGTATGGCATTAACTTGATATGCTGATGATGGTATGTAGACATTTGGCGAGTTCTCAAGAAACCGGGGTGGTCGAAGTGGCCGTGGACCTACCAGAGGTGGCCGGTCTCGTGGTGGCTATTATGGAAGGGGGAGACACGGTGGTTATGGTGGCTATGGAGGGAGGGGTCGAGTGCCCCCAAATTCCCGACCCCCCAATTAGCTTCCATTGGCCTCCAAACTCGAGACATTAGAGAGCAGTGTTGCTTTCCTCCCTTGAAATTGTGATTGATAAAATGAGCAGAGACTGAAATACTTATTGCTCTGCATTTCACTTTTTGCTGCCTATGAATAAAAATAACATGAAGTGCTCTTGGGTTGGGTTTGCTGTGCATTAGCTTATTTATCTTAATTTTAATTCAAGGTTTTAATAATTTTTTCCTCGACTTTGAGAAAGTATAATGAGAGAAAATATAATGGGAGCAACGGTCTAAAAAAACTATGACTTGTCTGATTAATTCTTGATTAGTTTTTGATTAATCCTCTATTTTTTTTTTGAAAGTTAACTCGAAATATTATCAAGCAATTGACACAACATCGCATTAGACAACCGAAGTAACATTTGGTGGGATAGACTCTACACCATGATCCCAGCTACTGTTAGTTAAAACATACTTGGCCAATTTATGAGCCACGGAATTATTAGTACGTCGAGTAAAATGGAAATATCTGACCCATAGACGGATAAGATACGGCAACAGTTAGCAATGATGCCCCCAAAAATGTTCCTAGTCTGTTTCCCATGTCTGATATGATCCACCATTCTAAAGCAATCAGACTCTATCACTGCCCCCTGCCAGTTCATCCCTTTCGCCCAAGAGAGGGCTTTTCTGACGCTCACGGTCTCCACCTCATCTAGGTGGAGATATCCCAAGAAGCGTCTACAACATGCCCCTACTATCCGACACTCTGATTCTCTGTAGACAAACCCTACACTCCAATATCCTCTCTTAGCATCCACCTCCCATAAACGTTAATCTTCAAAACACCCGGCCCAGGAGGGTCCCACGCTTGCCTAGTCTCTGGTTGCCTCGGACTCGAGGTGACTGTCGTAATCCTCTATAATTAATGATTAATTTTTCAATAAAAACTTTGAAAGCTTGCTTGCATTTTGTCGAATTTAATTTATATTTGTTAGAAAGCTTGTTCAAAACTTAGTTTCTGATTAATCATGGACAATTTCTAGACACCCAATATAATGACATGTTTAATCTCACAAGAGCTTCAAGCTCAACAGCTTCTTCATAAAGATAAAGATCGACCTTTTGTCCTACTATTTGGGCATTAAAAGAAAAGGAATTCAAAGACTTATAGATATCATTGGTGTAATGAAGGAGAGCTAGCTAGACAATCATAGGTTGAAAGCTCACATTCATGGGTCATCGATAAACAATTTGTTGGTGATTACAAATATTAAAAAACTTCTTGTGTTGATGGGTTGATAAACATGTTAATAATGGATAAATTTCATGAAAGAAAAATTAATGACTTAAACTCCCTTGAAAGGGGCAAATTAAGGCAAGAGTGCTTTCTCGAGGGGTTAGATCCAAGTATTGAAAATTTATACTATGACAACGTGAGCTCTTTATATCCATATATCATGAAGTCCTATTCTATGTCATGGCTCTTAGAATCATATCAAGCACTATCCACCTTAGACACAAAAGTTTGCCAGGGAATCGGCTTAATCACCTAAAGTACCACCTGATACTTACTTTCCTATAACCCCAATCGATAATCAATTGGTTTAGCCTTTTCCCCTTTCGCTCGCCACTACTAAGGGAACAGTTGGCTCTCACAGCTCAATCGTTGGTAACTCAAGCTTAACGAAATAGAAAGAAAGAAGATCGATATGGCTTTAAATGATCACAGGGAAACCGCGTTTTAAGCAACGATCATGCCAATGTAATTAGTTAGTCATGGACTGGTTTCTTCAGCCCTCTTTCCATATGTTGGTGTTCTATATGACCGACAATCCTTTTATACCCAAACACGATTACGGTGCAAAATAACGTACTCGCTGAGCCAAGTTCTATCCTATTGTCAATTAAAAAATAATTTTAAGATGTCTCACTCAAACTCAATGAATCTTTGATAGGTCAAAACTATTTGTAGGAAACCAAAATCGCCTACAGTTCTGCTGCTGGATTATGTATTTTGTGATTCTGTTCAAAAGAACCATATGATATTAATTGTAAAATACTACTTTTATTTGATTTTATGTCACAATTCCACATGCACATGCATATATGTAGCATCTCATTACATTTGGAACACAACATTACTCAAAACAAAACAAAACATAATATTCAACAAGCACATAAATAGACAAAAGATTGATGCAACATGGAAAAAAAACTGCATATCTGTCTTGAGGTCTGATTATTAAGGAGTTGTATCTTTCTGAGTCACAAATATGATGAGAGAAGCAACACAAACTCTGCAACTAAATCTGGTAAGAAACATGCAGCAGAATACAAGTGGTTTCAACCTACCATGAAGATGCTTCGACTACTGAGCTCGATCTGGATAGTCGTATCCTTGACCCCTCCCATTGTAGCCGTAACCATAGCCGGAGCCATAACCAGAGCCATAGTTATTGCCACCCCTACCATAATAACCACCTCGTGATCTACCGCCTCGGCCGCCTCGACCATGGTAGTGTCTCGGGAAATTGCCGAAAGTCTGCATACAAACAGAACAATTGTACCCTTAAACTATGAGGAACTAAAGATAGGTCTCTGAGCTCGGATTTTATGCCACTAAGATCCTAACCTGAACCCATTTGGTTGCATATCAAGTCCATTTCTGACTAAATTCAATAAGAAAAATATACATGACTTAAAACTAAAACTGATATGTTTGGTGCTTATAAAATTGAAACTTAATAAAGACACAATGTTTAGGTAGAGGATTGGCAATTCTAAATTTGTCTATCTGTTTGTCATTTGTTCATTATAAAATATCAAGCACAGTACATTGAGAATGTGTTGGAATAGGAAAAAAATATTCAACCAAAAATATGTGATCCAGGTAATCTTTCCTACAAAGTTCCCACATTTTCACTATCCTTAGAATAAAAACTTGGAAAGGAGACATTTTGGATGCATGTAGAAAGCAGATCTCACGTAATATGTTTTTTCCTGAAGAATGGTACCTTACATGAATTCAATTATGTATAATCCATTGATCTTCTTTACTTATTCTACATTAAAGATGGTGTTTTAAAGAACAAAGACAAAAATATTATTTTTCAACAAGTTGATTTTCCCATGGAAAACTGTTGGGTTATACCTTTTATGAATTATTGACATGCCTCGCTACAACCCGTAGTTATTCCTATAATTATCCTTCATGGGAGAATCCAGTTATTCTATATAATTTGAAATCTAAAATAAAAAAAAAGATTAAGAGGGGAAAGGGATTAATGCGTTATGATTTACAAACATTTATGACGTAAAACAGTCACGTCGTTAAAGCATTTACACACAAGTGGAGTCTTTGAAGCATTGGGATATAAAATGCAAACTTGTAAGTAAAACAAATCCTATATTTCAACGTTATAAAATAACAGAGAGAACAATACCTCATTATTGCCTCTCATTTGTTCAGAGTATCTGCCCCTTCCACCACGGCGATTCTGAGCATCACTTGATAAGGAATCAAAAAAGTCATCCTTAACATATACAGGCTGGGTCACATAAAATGAGCAAAGGTAAGCAAAAGCCGCACAAAAAACAAGTTTCTATTTTTCACTGCAGCAAATTAGAGATACCTTGGCTTCATGATCAGATGATCTAACATTGTTTTCAACATTAGCATCCCCATCTTCTTGAGATTTATTACTTTTACCGAGATGCCCCCATACTTCATCCTTGTTGAATTTCTCGTTCATCGCCATAAAATCAAACTCCTCGGTGTACTGGGAGACAGGGCGTGAAAACTGCAAGATCGAATATTGATGTAATCAACAGTCGAGTAAAATCGGCATGGAAGGACATGATAGCTAATAAAATAGCTCAAATTATATGAACTAAAAAGTTATGCAAGGTTAGACAAAACAAATACCCATTGATTCATTACTGAACCAGACCAAATTATACTACCATGTTCTCTGTTAAGATGTGTATTACAGTATCTTTCTTGTTACTGTTTCTCTGTCACCTTTTATCTCCTTGTTTTTTTGTTTCGCTTCATCAAATTCTTTCACCCTTTCTCCCCGGGCATCATCACATAAACACAACACCACACCTAACCGGCCATCTTATATAGTTTTCCTTCCTCTTATCTTCAATTGGGGAAAACCAAATTTTGCTTTGAATAAGTTATATCCTCATCCTATCCTTGTATTATCACAAATCAAGCTGACATTCTCATATCTGCTAATTAATCATATTCCTTTAGAGCAAACATTAGGTGTCAAAGCATACCTGGACACATTTTACTAATTTCCAGTCTGAATGGAAGTCTGGAACTCATAATACTTTGATAAAATAACCCAAGGCCCTCCATAACCAAATAAAAACAAACCCAGTTTTTTCCATCTTTGGACTTAGATAAAGTAGTCTCATTTCAAACCATTTTAAAAAATCAAAGTTGTGTCTTATACTACCATAAGATCAATATCAAATTGTAATGACTTTCATACTAATCCAACATAATAAGCTAGAAACTTTAAGTTGCCATGGGAGTAGAGATATATGCATGCAATTTTCATAGATCAAATTTATGGCAATTCTAAATTTATCATCTTCCATTCTGCCTCCATATAAATTACTAATGGTATAACTAAGGGTGGCACAGCTAGAGACATCTTAACCAGAAAAAATAGTAGGATCCATGACTGTGTGGAACAAGTAACAAAATGGTTAATTGATGAGTAGGTTGAACTCAAACAAGAACCAACAATGAACACATACTAGGTTAGTATTCGTCAGCCTTTCTTTCTTGATGAGGGCAAGATAAATAACTCAATTGTAGAGTTTGACCTTAACGTGGTGGAAGTGATAACATTGTATCCAACTATTTACACTACATGACCACACCAAATATTTGAAACTCACACATAGTAGGTGGACACAAGCGGGAAAAGTACCACACTTGCATTGCATATGTTTGGTGGCACACTTCTGCAAACTTTCTACTTTACTTATTAAATATGGAATCACATCTAACCAGCTAACAAGAGCTTAAGACTCATGTGTATAGCATAAAGCATGAAAGAATATATAAGGTGCATGGAAAAGAAGTCATACCGCATTTTCTCTTCCTCTTCCTCGTCCCCCTCTATTATTGTGGTGACTGTATGTAGGAGCACCATACTGCTGGGAGGAAAGGAAACAAAAGAACAAGAAAAAAACAATGACAGCAAATGTCAGAATACACATTTTGAAGCCTCTTTCATAATGACCAAAAGTAAGGATGGAACAAGATGATAAGTCATCAAGGGGGGCCACAAACCCAGGTAAAGGCAAAAGGGAATGAAAAGAAATGATTGAATCAACAAAGATCATGCACCAAGCATAAGAAAATTAATACAAAGCCCTTTAACAAGCAAACATTGTACATTATAGAAAGGCAACCTAATTTATTGTATAACATATTTATGAGGAATATTGGTAATGAACAGTTACAAATGGCTAACAATACCTTATGATCGGTTTGTGGAGGTAGAGGCAGTAGTGGTTCTTGTGCCCCTGTCGTCACTGCTGGTAGTGGTAATTGCAATGACGATGCAGGTAGGTCTTGCACCACATCAACATCCTTCTGGATGGAATCTTGAGACTGGAATGAAGATAGGGGCGTTGCTCCAGGCTGCAAAAGCTGGTCAGGAGTCACCAAGGAAGGCATAGCTACCTCATTTGGGCCTGAACTTGATGTCCCCGCAGCTGTTGACAGAGGCTCAGGCATGTTTTTAAAAGGCCTCATAGGAGCAGGGACTGTTTTAGCGTTGTCATTAACTGCTGTTGCAGTGGAAGATCTATCTAAAACTGAAGTCAATGGAGATATCGATGGTAAGCTAGCATTGAGAGCTGTGGCAGGAAGAGCTAGAGTAGAAGGCTTGTCAGGAATTAAACTCGATGACATCTGAGAAACAGTAGCAGTGGATTGGGCAGGAGCAGGTGGCATGGAAGATTGTGCATTCAAGGTACCCATATTATAGGGGGGAAGCAATGAAGGAGGTGCTTCTGACAACTGTGAAGACATGGGAGCTCCAGTATTTAACATTCCATACATAGCAGGATATTGCATTGCCTGCTGTAAGGAAGGTGGCATCGGCAATCCAGATGGAGGTCTGAGCAAAGGTTGCTGCTGGGCTGGGAGTCCATTTGAGGACCCATAGAATCCTTGCCAATACATTGGCATTTGAAGCCCACCATCATTAGTGTTTGGAAGAGGTGGTGATGAACCCCAAGAACCTAAACTTCCAGCAGGTGGATATAATGGAAGACTGCCTTGAAATGTTGGCCTGGGCAGTCCCACTTGTGCTGTCTGGGAACCGATATCAGGAGCAAATCCAGAACTAGGAGGCAGGCTTGTAGGTGCAGCAGGTGCCTGAGGCTGAGGATAGTGAGACTGCACAATGATTTAAATTAGATGTCAGCCAGGGACAAATAAATCTTCCAAGGTCCATTCAGTTAACCAACTAGGCTCAAATAAACAATACTTTTTTCAGCAATACAACCAATATCATATTCTCTATTACAAAATTTTGTAAAACAAACAAACCCTCAGTTCTAGAATTGTGACATTTTTAACATTTAAGGATGTGAACTCATTCCAAAGTTTCAGTACATACTCCGAATCAAAGACAATCTTATATATATATATACTCTCTCATTTTCATACTTGAATAATAGCAGGATCATTATCCATAGAAGGAGCTGTGGGCTGAACGGGCGGGGATGACTTCACCTGTAAATCCTGTAGCAAATACACGAGAAAACGTATTTATCAGGTAACCAAATACTGATAATAACCCAAAGTGGGATGAAAAACTAAACATGCTATGCTCTGCAGCAAACAAAATCCCATATAAACTCGGGCTACTCATTAATGATTTGATAATGTGGATAATTGGTATTTTATTTGGTATCGGTATCAGGTATTTAATTATATAAGCTAATTACAATGGCATGACTTCCACTAACAGTTCCATTTTGTAGCTAACCAAATTTCACATTGTAGCTAACCAACTAATAAGCACTATGATTTACAGATACTACTGTAAAATGCAACCCAAATCATACAGCAAAACTACATAAGAACTGTGACAGATCTACTTGACTTTGGAAGCAGAGATCCAGCTTGATCTTTATAGAAGTTTAACAAGGGAAAGAACCAGAATAAAGTACTGTATGTATGTATAACATTGGTAATATTGTTAGCAGCTTCCAGCTTCTCTCGCTGATATGCAACACATGTAAATACTACATAAAAACTGCAAAAACATAATTGTGTACCTTGATGTCACTTCCCCGAAATAGTATGTACTCATAAACTTTGTCACTAGGAGGAACCTGAGGACCATCCTTTTTTCTCCCTTCTGTTCCAAATGATCTTACTGCAAATTTAGTGCATGTGCATGTTAGAGAGAGATTTTTCTATTCTCAAAAAATAACTAAAAATGGCAAGTCATGTAACATGTTAAAGAAAACAAAGAAACTGTAAGATCCCATGTTAATATTCCTTTCTGGGGTAGGTTTTAGCAATAACTATGTTAGCCTTTTTAATAATTCCTGAATGGAGCAGAATAAAAATATAATTTATGAAGTTAGAAATTAGGGTGTTTTTAGTTCCTTTTAAGGTGATTACTATATTATACTTGTTTGAATCAATTCTAAGGATTCCATAAGTGGGAGGTGCTCCAGTTTCCTCAAGGGAACAGTACTAACATGTACAGTGTCAACCTGGTTTTCCAATTCAGTTTTATCATCATAAATTAAAGGGCATCTGTACTGGGATAGGCAGAGGTAGTTGGATATTCTTATATAATTACCTCTTTTGTGTTGACCTACATGATTGCTACACAAATAACATAGTGACGTTGCTCCGCAGTTACCACAAAACTAAATACTGTGTGCATAGAAGTTAAACTTAATTATCTTTCCAAAGTTAGTAGAAAACAATTCATGCCCAATTACCCATACAATATCCTAATCACAAGTTTGATTCTTTGGCATTATATTTTGTTGGGGTTCAATGAACCTAAGTAATCACTAATTTCCCAACACAGATCACCAATAAATTTATAATTCATCACTAACAAATACAGAAGTTTTGCACCTCAAATTTCTGCACACAAATAAAAAAATCAATTCACCCAAAAACACAACACAGTTAAAACTTGAATTCAACTTCGTGAGCCAAAGCTACCAGACCCTCCAACAATGAGAACAAAACCCCCACAAAACGATCAAAAATTAGCAAAATTTGACGAACACAAGCAAATTAAACCTAGACAAAGACGATTTTTTCTTTCAAAAATCGAAGGAAAGATCAGAAACTACCATTTCTCAAACCGATGCTCGATTCCTGAGTGTTGATGTTGAAGAGCACGCCCTCGTAGCGAATTTCTGACTTCGAAGTCAAGCTGATGAGACTGCCGATGTAGGAATCGGCGGAAGCGGTGGTGGGAGATCTGGAAGCCTCCGCGGCCATGGCCGTGGGCTCTGCGATTCCTTCCTCCTCTGGCTCTGAGTAGAAGAAGAAGAAGAAGATTGAACGGTACGGAGTTGGAGCTTTCTCTTGTCTTGTCTTGTGAAGGAGATTGTGATTTTGATTCAGGCGTTTTTGAAAGAGGCGGGCTCGCTCGTAAATTTCACCACTTTTGAGGTCTTTGCCCTAACAGGCTATAAGGATCTGATCTGGATGAGGATTAGGGCCTGTTTGGGCACTATTATTTCTTCTTTTTTCTTTTTTTTTTATGAAAATGATAGGTTGAGACTTGAGATATAAAAGTAGAAACTTTAACTTATTTAAACTTTGTATAATAAGTTAGCCACCAAAAACAGAATTAATGAGCTTTGGCACGGTGGTTCAAGTGCTCGCTCTCTGGTCTAAGACGAGGGTTCGAGGCGCATCAATGATATCTTGGGTGGGGAAGGATAAAAGATAGATAGGGTTATGATGTAATATTCGCTAATAAAATAAAGAGACACTAAGAGTATGGATAAATTTATTGGAATGAGTTTGACAACGCGTACGATTCATAAGATTGGCGTGACCAAAAACTCTACAGTTTCTATAAATCACTTATTCTGTATGAGCCCACTCTCCATCGAGATTTGTCCCGCTCACTCAAGATTTATTATATCATAAATTAATCCAAATGAGTTCACTACTCAATAATCACATAAGGGAAAATGACATTTTTGTACATCTAACTATACCACTTTCATACCCTAACTATTTTTTTTCTTTTTTTTCAGTACCCTACCTATCATTTTGGGACAACTTACTCCTAAAATATCAAAAATACCTAAACTACCCCTAGAATTAAATTGGTTTTGAAAACCATGATTGAACCGGTTCAATTTGATTTTAAAAACCATAATTGAACCAGTTCAATTTTGAAATCAAGAAATTGACTCTTCTTCTTCTTTTTCGTGGGCCTAATGCTCGCCTCCTGCCCCTCCGACACTCGCCTCCAGCCTCAGCCCACCGGCGATGACGACAAATCGGTGCTTACTTGCTAAAAAAAATGGAGCTCACTTACTCGCCGGAAAAAATTAAAGAGGTGAGATCGAAAAAAATGAGCTCATCGCCGGAAAAAATGGAGGAGGTGAGCTCGAGAAAATGGAGTTCACTCACTCGCCGAAAAAAATGAAGGAGGTGAGCTCGAAAAAATTGAGTTCACTCGCCGGAAAAAATAGAAGAGTTGAGTTTGAAAAAATGAAGCTCACTCTTGAAAAAAATGAAGCTCACTCACTCGCCGGAAAAAATTGAGGTGGTGAGCTCGGAAAAATGGAGCGCACTCGCCGGCGGCAAGGTGGCCGGAGAGAGAGAAGAAGAGGGTATAATTGTAATTTCAAATTAAAGAAGTTCTAGTTTGATCTTTTCGCTAGACTAGGATGAGCCAGAAAATGTTGAAATTGAACCGGTTCAATTTAAGAGGTAGTTTAGGTATTTTAGAGGTAGGTCGTCCCAAAATAATAGTTAGGGTACTGAAAAAGGGAAAAATAGTTATGATATGAAAGTGGGAAATTGGTATAGTTAGGTGTACAAAAATGTTCTTTTTCCCATCACATAACTCACACTTAAAGAAAATCTAGGGTCATGCTTGAAGCTAGTTGACAATATATTGCCCCATCTTCCACTGATGCTCTCAAGGGATGTATCTCCATATTTTTTGCTTGGGACAACACACACCATAAGCAAGCAGTTGATCCTACTTTTATTTTCAAGTAAGAGCATCTCCAATGATGCTCCCTATAGTTAAAATAATATAGGGAGTGATTTGCATTGAAATTATGGTAGAGAGCTACTTTTCATGTTTAACTTGAACAATACATTCTACATTTAAGCTACATATATTAATTTTATAATATTTCATACTTTTTAATGATAAAAAGTTGGTAGGAGAGAGAATAAAGTAAGATAAAATATAATATAAAAAAAACAATATGAGAGAGAATGTGGGGAGCTCCCCACATTTTCACTCTCTCTCCCTACATGTAAGTAGAGAGAGGAAATGTGGGGAAATGAGAGAGAAAGAGAGAAAAAAAATGTGGGGAGTTACGTAGAGAGCTTCATTGGAGTGCAATTTTTACATTTTCACTCCCTACAATAGCTTTTTAGCTATTGTAGGGAGTCACATTGAAGATGCTCTAACAACTTCATATCTCACACACGCCAACAAGCAACACAATAAGTTTATATTCTTTTGTTTCATTTAATGTCATAATGGGCTCAAGTGGTTGTGCCCCAATAATGGACCTCTAGCCTATTATTCAACACCCTATACATAATTTAATAAATCTTAAAATTTAGATGATCTATAACACATCTCGCTCATTAAAATGTAGAACAAACTGATAAACCATTATAACATGATTGTCTACGTATTCAAAACTGGGATCAAGCCTCCGTATTTAATGTTATCGAGTGAAGATACTGCCTCACCCATATATTGCGGTGTACGGTTGCACTCAACACAAAGTGATATGAAGTAAGTTCAAGCAATTCTAAAACTTGTTAAAATGCTACATGTCCGCTACCTTAGTCAATATGATTGATGAATTCTAATCTATGTGCACCTTCAATTGAGAAATATCACATTCATTCTAAATGAATTTCCACATAAATTGATGTATGGCATCAATATGCTTGGTACCAACATAATTAACCTGATTCTTAGCCAAATGTACCACACTGTATATGTCATACTGCAAATTCACATTTATATGTTCAATCCCCAAATCATCTCAAAGGTCTCACAACCACAATGTTTCCTTAATTCTGTTGGCCATAATCACGTGTTAGGTTGTGGAGACTTTCTTATTTAATTTAGGGAAGCCATTATTTTTCTAATTAGTTAAGAGAGTGAATTAGAAAATGATTTTCTATTGTACAAGTAATTAGAAAATATGGGCGTCCTATTTTCCCACTGTCTTTCACCATAAATACATGTAATTGTAATCCCAAAATCATTCATGAGTTGTGAGAGAAATAATAAAATAGTAGTGTGGATGTGGACGTAGGCAAATTGTCGAATCAGTAAATTCTTTTGTTCTCGTATGATTATTCTTTACTTCTCTTGCCTACTTTTGCTATAATATTGTTCCATGTTGTTATATAACCCAACAACTAGTATCGAAGCCCGGTTCATGGCAAGTGGGAGCAATGACAGAAGAAAAGAAAGTTTGAATCCACAAGTACGACGGAAGGGATTTTGAAAGATGCAAATAGAAAACTATTTGTACTAGAAAAGCTATACGAGCCTTTGTTAGAACCAAACCAGAGAAGATAAGTTTAAGGGACTGGACGTTGCTAGATCGCCAGGCTTTGGGTGTAGTGAGATTTACAACAACAGCGAAGAATGTTGCATACAACGTCATGAAGGAAAAGACTATCTACAGACTCATAAGATATTATCAAATATGTATTAAATGTTGGATGTATCAAATTATGTATATTTGATTCGTCAATTGATTAATACAAAAATAAGGGAAGGTGCTAGTGTTACTAATCATGTGAACGAATTTAATACGATGCGATCGAGATTAGTGTTAGTAGATATTAAATTTGACAATGAGGTACATGTCATATTGTTGGTATCTCCGTTACATGAAATTTGATAAAGGACCGTTACAACAATTAGTAGCTCAACTGGAACTACTAAGCTATCATTCGAAGAAGTAACAAACTCAATTATTAGGAAAGATATCTGGAGAAGGAATCGAGGAGAATCGTCAGGCTTCACGTTCAATGTGGAAGAGAGAGGTAGGGAGTTTGAAAGGGGAAAGAGTAAGGAGATAGGGAGATCGAAATATAAAGCGAGGAACATGCATGACTTGTTAAAATTGTCAACAAACTACTCACTTCAAGTGTCAGTGCCCAAACTCGAAGAAGGAAAGCAAGCAGGACAACTCAAGAATGCATTGGAGGAATTCAATGACGGTGCTTCGATCTGTTGCGTAGAAAGTATAGTTGAATCATAAACCATGGATTCAGGTGATTCTACTCACACTACCCGTTGCAAGAATATGTTAGTGAACTTCAAACCTATGAAATGTGTAGATCATCTGGTGAATGATGAGATGATGGAAATTGTGGCATTGGAGATGTAAATATTAAGACTCACGTGAGTACAATTTGTCGGTGAAAGGATGTCAGGTATATCTCCACTATAAAGAGAATGTTAATCTCGGCGAGTTAATTAGACAGTTTGAGATAGAATATAATATTTGGGAAATGACAATGGAAAGTATTAAAGAAAATTTAGTTACTAGTCGTGGTTGGAAGAGAGGAACTTTTTACATGACGGAGATGCCAATAGAGAGGGTTAGTGCAGTCACTAATGGGCATGGTCATTCAATTATATAGTCCTAAAGACTTGTGCACAAAAGGAAGAAAACAATGAATGTGTTATCTTGGAGAAAGAAGACTCCAAAATTGAAAAATGTGGATGTTGGTTTCCGTAAACCTGATGTGTTTGAAAAATGGTAACAAGTAAGCTTCACGGAGTCAGGAAAATATTCCAAGGGTGGAAAGCCAGAAACGACACATTCAGATGTGCATAGACTTACAAAAGTTTTCTCGACAAGAAAAGGTGAAGTAAGGAGATTGAAGAAAGATTCAAGACCAACCAAATAATTCTCTCCATAACCAGTTATTTGTCAAAGTTCTTATGCAATAAGGATGTTTTAACGTCGAGTTATTCCAACTCAAGATCACTATAAGCAACAATATTAAACAGTACCCCAAATAGAAATGTGTTTCACCACCGGAGAAAAATATATCATTGTAGTCTACTCTCTATTTTTGTGTAAATTCATGGTCATCTGTCTTATTGCACACTTACTTACAACTAATATCTCCCCTTATGAGTAACAAAACAGCCTTACACTTCTGGTTCTTCATAAGTGACTTAATGTATTTTTGTCCAAAACAACTTTCTTGATATAGAACGAGTCACGTGTCTCTATTGAGATTGAAAAGTGAGAGACTGAACCTACCTCACCAATGACCGAACCAATCCCGCCTCGCCTCGCCTCTTATTTATGACCGAGCTCCACGAACCCCCTGTAAATCTACAACTGATTTGTGATCTAGTTCCAAAAAAAACTCTAATACTCAGTACCACAAACCAAAAACCTATAAATATCTCTTCATAACTATGAGAACTTGCGGGAGACAAGAACTCGTTGACATAGAAGGTATTTGGGTATCACATTTAGTGAAATTATCATTTTGCGGCTGACGTGGAGGGAGTAACAGCCGACGTGGTGGTCAGATGAAAACGTTGACCACGCCATCGTGAAGAAGAAGCAGTAGAAACTAGAAATGTTCCTTTCTTCTCCAACAATCCGAGACACATTCGAAAAGCTCTCTTCACAACACAACACAACAGATCCTCTCTCAATCTCTCTTTATCTTCATCGCCAGAGCATTGTCGAACCCTAAGCCATGGCGGTTCCTGACGTTCGATTCCCGATCTTCGGCGTCGTCAGAGCAATCGGAGTGCTCGCCGCCGCTCTGGTCCTCATCTGGACCGTCCATTACAGAGGCGGCCTCGCTCTCATCTCCGATAACAAAGACCTCATCTTCAATGTACCCTCTCTCTCTCTGAACCTTCGATTCTGCAATTGCATGTTTTTTTTCCTTGTTTCGTCTCAAATTTATGTGGCAATTTATTGATGATGATGCGTGAGTGAAGTTAATTGATGGAATGAGGTTTAGCCGTTAGCATGTGTCGATTTGGTCTTTATGCAGAATATTTCTAAGATTTTATTTTATATATGTTGTTGATTTTGCATAAAATGGTAGTTAGGGTAAAAAGCTGATCCATGTAAGTAATAGAGCATGCCTGAAACAATACCATCAGTACGAGGCCGTGGGTGAAGTGACAGAGACCTCGTGTAATAAGTATGAAGTCGTTGATATAAATCCCCATGCTGGCTGTATCGTGATTTAAATTGTTGCTGATAAAAATTTTTTTTTGCTCAATGGTATGTTGGTTGAACTGGAGAGTGGATCTCGAAATGGCCACAAATGGGTGTGAATCGGTAGAAGTGATCACTGATCGGTGGCAATTGATTTTTGTTCTGATTGTAGCATCCAATGACAAAAGGGAAATGATCATATCAACTTACCGTGTCAAATTTTCTCAAAAAAAAAACTTACCTTGTCAAATTGTTTCACTTTTCAGTTAAAAATTTACTCAATGTTATACTTTGTATGTGATATATCCAGGCCAAATTTTGTTACTTTCTCAAAGGTTGAACTTTTAACTATAAGCCAGGTTACCCTGAATTTATGGTATGACCAATTGCATGGGAAATTTAAGAGTATATGGATTATTGTTTGGGTTGATTATCAAACTATAGCTGTAGTTATCAAACCATAGCTGTGTGAAATGGATTGTCTGACTTTTTGTTCCTGAGTAGTGAGTTGTGAGGCATAAGTTAATGTGCTATATGAATAGTTAGAGGATGATAAGTTGTTAATTTGTGTAATAAGATGTTCCGTAGTATTCTCCATGGCAAAGGAGTGGAACCAAACTGTCAAGTTTCTGAGTTTCACTTCATCCAGTACCGTGATATGGTATTTTTATTTATTATTGTTGGTTGGTGAATTTACAATTTTTCTGTCCCTTGTAGGTTCATCCTGTTTTGATGCTGATTGGGCTTGTAATCTTAAACGGTGAAGGTAAAGGTCCATCCTCCCTGCTTTTGTAAGATGCTCACAATACTCTTCAGTTACTCGTGTCACAAAATTTTCCATTGAAGTTATTGAATGTTGTCTGATTAGATGATATACTGTAGTGGTAATAATTATACAAATGCACTGCATTCAAGATCATGAATACGACATTGACTGACTGGACATGAAAATAATGATGAAAAAAATGAAATCTAAAGCAATCGGATGTCGTTCTTCTTTCTTTGATTTACAGTGTCAGTATTCATAATCTAGACAGAGCGGCCTTCGCTGTCACTGATAGAGGCCAAATGAGATTATCTTAGGAATTGCCTTCTAATAATTGTTACAATACTGTCTTCAATCTAGATTAATGTCTTACTTTGAATGTTTATTTTGATGCAGCCATGCTGGCATACAAGACAGTTTCAGGAACAAAAAGCTTCAAAAAATTAGTTCATCTGATACTGCAACTTCTTGCATTTTGTTTAAGTATTGTTGGTTTATGGGCTGCTTGGAAATTCCACGTTGATAAGGGCATCGACAACTTTTACAGTCTGCATTCATGGTTGGGGCTAGCTTGCCTCATTTTATTTGGAATTCAGGTAATTTTCTCAACTGTGCATCACCAGTGTTCTAAAAGACGCAAAGTGCTAGTCGAGCAGATAGGGCCTTGGGGAATTAATCGTAGACTAATAAAATTTATATTTCTCTATTTAGTTTAAATAAATTATTACATATATACAATCAAGATATACATTATACTATATAAAAAGATTTAAGATATAAAAACACAAGTACTTCAATTTTTGTTACATTCATATCTTTAAAAATAATAGTACCAATTATTTTGGTTTTTGGTAATTGCTCAAATCCGCTTAGATCCACCTTGACCCGCTTAAATCCGTTCCACCAACTTAAACCGTCCGATTATATAAAATTGGGCATGTGTTGTAAAAATCTCCGTCTAGGCTGATTTTTGGATCACTGTGTATTACATAACTACCCATGCTATTTTTCAGAGAATTTAACTTCTACCATCACATTTACCTAATTTTGCTCTCCTACATGTCAAATAGTGGGCCGCTGGATTCGCAACCTTCTGGTACCCAGGTGGGTCGAGGAACAGCAGAGCCACCTTGATGCCATGGCATGTGTTCCTCGGGGTTTACATCTATGCCCTTGCAATTGCTGCTGCTACCACCGGTCTCCTAGAAAAAGCAACGTTCCTTCAAACCAATAAGGTAATAACGCGCTACTCCACCGAGGCCTTGCTTGTAAATTCTCTAGGTATCTTGATAGTCACCTTGGGGGGTCTTGTTATTCTCGCCATTGTCACTCCTTCAAACGGAAAAGTGGAAGCCCACAGAGGACCAAAAGAATAAACATTATTTGCATCTCAGTTTTCACAATGACTAAGATCTGTGAAGTGTGTATTCGTTGTAATTTTTTTTATAGTTTTGTTCGTCGGATAAAGGATGTACCAAAATTAAAATTTCAGGTTCGTTACATTTTGTTAGAATGCTCGATTCACAAATTTTATTTACTTTTTCATCATTCAATGTTGGAAAAATTCCCAACTATTCCCTGATTAATCCTCTATAATTCTTAATTAATCCAATTTATTTTCCGACTAATCCCCGATTAGTTCTTAGAAAGCTCTCTCCGACTGACTAGCATCCATCAATTTACATATATATATATATGTGTGTGTGTGTGTGTATATACATACATATATGTACATGTACCTGTAGATGTATACATATATATATATATGTATATATATATATTTTTTGGGACACGCTCTGGTACAAACTATGGTAACGTCCGAACCCTACAAAAGTAGAATGTTCAGGCAAAAGCGTAATTTCAACATTTCCCTGAGAGTAGACATTCTACTTCTGTTGAAGCATCTGAATGTGATTCAATATATATATATATATATATATGCAAAAGAGTACATTTTTGAAATGACATAATTGCCCCTGCTCTGACAATCGGTTGTATATATATATATTTAATTTCATAACCAGTTAAGTCGTCTTAAACTTTTGCAAGCACAGCATTTCAATTAGTGCAATACACTTCAATAGAGACAATGACTAAACTGAGGTATTTGCTAGCATCAATTCATGTCAACAACATTGATACTTTAAGACCTGAACATTTTGAACAGTGCACACAATCAAACAATACAATGACGTAACAGAGAGATTCAAAACAAACTTAATAGAAGCACACAACTCGTAGATAATCTGCAAAATTTGGTAACGTTACGATTGTCATATAACACGTGAGGGCAAAAGGGCTCATATCAATGTGAATAGAGATGCATCATTATAGAACTGAACTGCCCGGAGAGGCGAATAATCCGCACTCTTCACAGTCAGGTAACAAACCCAAAAAAATAATTCTCAAAGCATTACAAAAGTTGACTCACTCGGGGGCGTACAGCCTTTTTATTCATGCTAATAGACCAAAACCCACCAAATTAAGATCATTACAACCTCTTCTTGGTCTTTTGTGGCACAATTTCCAGAAACCTCCTCCCATCCTTTCACAAGAACAATCTATATCCATATATGTTCTCTCCGATATTCTCGTACAATGACAGGAACGCTTGTAGGCGGTATCTGAAAACACGCATCAAGTCAAGTCAGCAAATCATTTGCTGTGTGTTCTGAGGTTTGGTATAGAGAGTAGAAACTTATGTAGGCACGTGAAAGCATTTCTCACGGCAAAATGTAACTGAGTTTATAAATTATACCAATTCAAATTATGAAACAATGATGTTACAGTCCCAGATTAGGATCAAGTTATGGGTCTCAAATAGCGGATGGGTTGAGAGCTCAATTAACAAGCAAGCTCTCGAATCTCATGACACCTTTCGGATTTTTTTTACTATACTAGTTGACTAATTGATTTTCATCTTCATTCCCCTTCTCATTCCATGATATCACTTCATAAATACAAGTAAAAGCAATGTTCTAAAAAACCGGTAGGCGCTAGTCGGGCGAAGAGGGCCTTCTGGGGACTAATTACAGATTAGTTAGGGATTAATCAGAAAACAAATCGGATTCAAGGATTAATCATGAATTAACAGAGGATTAATTGGAGACTAGTCGGGGATTAATCGGGAACTAATAAGACAAGTCGGGGATTTTTAGAACACTAAAAGTAATCCTATTTTTAACTTGGCCTACATGCTGAAATGTGTTAACTAAAATGTTGAAATGAACAAACTAAAATATTAAGATGCAACAACTAAATGCTAAAAGATGAAGTATTGAAGTGGTCTTTGTTGTGGAGACGTGGATGAATGGGTCCGCCTCCTAACAAATTAGCACATTTAGTAATGACTCAGATATTTCAAATCATGAAACAACTTACCATTCCATAGTCAGTGATGATCATTGAAATATAATCTGAAGGTGTTGCATCATAGCTGTCAATGGCAATCAAAAAGAGAAATATGTCAGTTGCAGCGGCAATGAACGGGCTTGTTAGGTTGTCAAACTTAATAAGTAATGAACACTCACATCAGATTCAATAGTTGTAAATTTTCACTATTGGCCCAACCGTCTAAATAGTTAATATCCTCTCTACCTGGAACCTTTGAAATGACATCTGGATCACCTGCATGTGAGAAAAAGTACCAATGCTGAAGCATTAAGCAGCTGGAGAGCGAGAAATGAGAGAAGTTAGGGATCCAAGGAAAATATCTACAGTCTATTAACACTAGAAATGCATACCTAGCTCGTTAGAGCATATTGAATCAAGCTGGACTCTTTCATGAAACTTATATGCTTCACAACACACTAATACTGGTAGGCCAAATGCATGTGCAACCATAGCAACACATGCAGTCCCAACCCTCGAGTAAACTGTTCCATTAGATAATACCGACGAAGCACCTAGGAATACTCGAGTAACTTCATGCATGATATAAGAGACGGCATTTATATGTGTGTATGTGCAGCTAAGACCCTTTTCCACCAACCTACGAAGTAAGCGTTGCCCTTCAAGCTTTGGACGAGAGTCCACTATGACAACACGGAACTGTTTGCCAAGTTCGTGGGCGTGCAGTAGTATCATTTCAACCACAGAGGGTGACCCATATGTAAGAAGAACATCTCCATCCCTGATTTTTGTAACGGCATGCTTCACTATCACTTTGTCTGCAACTATGATCTTCTCATTTATGAAACGATCTATGTCAGACTGAAGAGTTGCTTTTGCTTCTGACTCTGACAGAGTCAAAGGCAACTTGGTAATTCGACTTTTAAGGAATCTGATTGCATTACCCATGCTGACTGAAAGGGGCCTGCACTGATTTAGAAATGAAACATAGCTACTTATTTTCGCAGTTAAGTCCCTTGTAAGAGTTTTCTCAGGGGGTGTTGAGTAGTCTCTGATAACCTCCTCAAACGCTTGAAGCATGGCAATACAACGAGCATTGCCACCACACACATCTCCTGATAAATACTGCAAGCCAGCCTGACACCAAGCAAAAGAAATCATCATCAGGTAAAAACATTCAGAGATGAACAAGGCATTATTTTGGTTCTCTGGAAAAAAATCTAAACATCATTAGGCTCCCATGAAGAGTTACACTTTAGACCAGTATTTTATATAGTGAAAACAGCATGTAATTCCGGTATCCATCCAAACTCTTTATTCTATGCACCAAAAGGAACATAACCAAGAGGTGGAGGCTAACATGTAATACCTTGTAAACGGCTGGGTGCATTGGATCAAGCTGAAAAAACTTAGCCTCGAGCTCAGGAAGCTGGTTTCCATGTTCATACTGAGGCAAATGCCTGAATAATTCAACTCTGTTCCTAGCTTCAGTCTGTTTCACAACAGCACGCCTTTTTGCCTTTTCTACTCTGCTTGTATCATCATATTGCATGCGTGGATGGGGGACATCTTTTTTTCTCTCCTTTTCAGGAGGACGATCACCCAGCTTCTTCTCAGAAGCTGCTACTGAAGCACTATCATTCTTTTGTGAAGGAGGAGGCTTCATGGCTTTAGCAGGTTTTGCATTCACAGCAATAGTCTTGCCGCCTTCAGCTGATAAATATTTTGAATGAAAAACAAGATATTGATGTTATTATAATGCACAGCTTGTGATGGTGATCAATATAAAACGACCACAACAGCCTATAAAAGACACAAAGTAAATTGGCAAGATAATGACCAAGCCAATCAATGTAAGTTTTGAATTACAATCTGATGTAAACTTAGGAAATATATGAATATGATGATGGTGGCATCATTCTCCAACATACAAGCACAAAAGTCACAAAATTAACACAATGACAAAATAACCCTATTCACCTTTAGCGGCAGCTTTTGCAGCCCGTTGAGCCTCTTGAGTAGCACGCCTTTCAGCTTTTGAGGGCTTTTCTTTCACATTCTTTGAAGTAGCAGGCTTTGAACCAGAGGGGCGGTCATTTTGCACCTCAACTGATGCTCCTCCAGCTTTTTCTGCAATAGAGTTGTACAATAATAACTACTAGCTTTATAAGAGGAAGAGATCTATTTCTACCTCGACTTTTAGGATGTGAATAGACCAAAATAGCAGCTTCTTATCAAGACACTCCACATCAAGTTGATAGGTCATTACAAATCGACTATTAACTTACCCATCAGCCAACCAGTGAAAAGATGGTTGATCAAATGTTTGTTTCTGAATTGTTTCTCTGTTTAAATTACAGGTTCCATGTTACCCACTATAAAGTAGATAAAAACATTAAGATTTTGATGGATTGCTAATAAACTACGTCTTTAAGGGCATTAAGAAGCAGCAAAGCAAAAATAATCATGTATGGGTTTGAGGGATCAAAAGCATAAGATTGTGACAGGTATTCATATAGGATGACTCGAATAATCTTTTTTCTAAAATCTTTTTCTGGTCTCCTCAATGCATTTATTCTAGACAATTAAATGGCATGCCACAATACTCTATCCTTTGTAGCCTACAGTCATTTGATAACATTACTTTTCATCAAAACTCCCCATATAAGAGAATTTTGTCTAGCATACATTTTTGTTGTCAACAATTTAGAACTACCATATAACTATAAGCATGTATATAGTTAAGTCTCCTGCTTAAGTGAACCACAAGATTCATGGTCTGCATAAGACATACCTCTTCAAGGGAAGACAAAACACTATTCATCAAATGCATGTCATACAGCAATAAGGCCATGTTTGTATAGTTTTTTGTGTGGAAACGGGAACGAGAATCACCCTTCTGGTAGATGGTAAATTTTTTGTGATCCCTATGTTCATTCTCATTCCTTCACATCACCCTATTTTCATTCCCAATTTGCAAAATAGGGGTCAAGCGGAACGGGAATCAAATTAATCTAATTCTGATTCCCACCCCCAAGACTCTTGTTCAAACGCAACCTGAGTATGTATAATCTACAGAGCATATTACTCAGCACGAGTTAAAGGTTACAGCAGGATGTGCAAATGCTAAATCGGTATGAGGATGAGTCATGAGACACTACATATATGCCACAATTTCAGGGTATCCCAAAAAACTATGTCAGATATTTGTGTATTCTAAACCACTACAGCAACCCTAAGGGTATGCTTCCTTTGTTCAACCTTCTGAAGAAGAAAAAACCCGCATAGATACACAAATGCCATGAGTAACAAGACAACACCATCTCCCAAAAGCATTTTGCTTAATAAAATAGTGTCTAAGCTAAAACTATATGATCATCCTGTGTTTCGGGCTGGAGAAACTCAAATATCTATTAGTTAAAAATAGCAGTCTTTCAGAGACTTTCTGTGTAAAAAAATAGCAATCATCAAATCAAACACAGTGCCAGAGACCAACTAAGATATAAATGCCCAAAATAGAAATGAGCCCAGAAAACATCATTCACTACACATTTCAGATCAACATAGAAACAAGTCTCCTATATTGATAAAGAGAATATATAATTGTATATAGCATGACTCTGATTCGGTTCTGTTTGATATTTAACAATAATTGTACTGAATTATGTAAATATCAATACAATTTGTAGCAAGACAATATGTTACCAGAAATCCCAGGAGGAGCGTTGACCACTGACACCGTCGTCAATCCACTGGCGGGGACACTGCTCGCCTTCACCGCCGTCAAATCAAACCCTCCGCCAGGAAACGACGATGCCGCCGCCGGAACCCTCCCGGAGCCTCCCCTCCCAGCCCGAGCCGGAGGCACTAGATCGTCCCAGAACTCGCCGTCTCCGACCATCCCGCTCGACGCGGGAGAGTACTCCGACGCATTGTAGCTCCCGGCGAGTATCGACTCGCGGCGGAGGGGCGATGCCGGAGGTACCTGATTGAACGGCACCGGACGCGACGACGCGATGAGATTGTCCGAGTTGTGGCGCGGCGGAGGGATCATGACCGGCGAGAGGGAGTTGCCGGAGGGGGAGATGGTGGACGCCGGAGGCGAGGCGGCGATCGGATCGAGAGGGCCAGAGACGGAGCGGTCCGGCGGAGCGAAGAACCCGACGTGGCGGACCTTGGGGTCGATGACGGCGCGTGAGGGTCGGCGAGAGTCCATGGGAGCTATAATGGAGATAGGGTTTGGTTCATCAGGTGGATTTTTCTGTTTGGATGAGAGGAAAATTTGATTGGGGTTTCTGTTTCTCGGGAAAATCTGCGAATTTTGGGATATGGAGAGGGAAGTGGGGGATGTTGTAAGGTAGGGTTTTATGTAGTGTGACTGAGAGAGAGATCAGATCAGTGGGCACTGAGTTGGGCATCCAAATTTCTTTTTTTTTAATAAAATATAAAAGGGCAAAGGACAGTAAGCCACACTCACGAATACCCAGCGATTTAAAAGTGGACACCTACTCAGCGATCGAAAATTGACACTTAGCACCTACCGTTAGATTTTTGGATAAAATCTGTTAAAATTTTAAGTAAACAGATGAAAAACGCTATTGGTTAGACTTCAAATTTTCAAAATCATGTCATTGTGAGGATTTTTGTTATTTCTCCGATGACCATGGATCAAGCTTCGCTGGCCTCGTCTCCAACCTCCGACCGATTTCTCTGGTCACCCTCGCCTCCTAGCCACTGATCATAGACTCGCCGGAAACATCGCCGAAAATACTCAAGTGACCGAAATTGGGTCTTGTTCTAATTTTGAGTTGGTTTTGAACGGAAACAAAAACATTCATGGATTTGAGTTGGTTGAATGGGGAGGTACGTATGGATTGACCGAAAGAGGCATGTATGCCTGAAGCTGGAGGTACATCTGTGTACTATTGTGAAGATTGTTTGAATGTAACATGTACGAGGGACATATATTTTTTCTCATAATTTACATGTACAATTATTGATTGCCTTCAAATTTAAGGATGCCTAATATCATCCTTTCTTTCACTCTTGGGTGTGATTTTGAAGAAAAACGCTACATGAACATGAATATGAATAATCATAACATTACAAGTCAAATCAATTGATCAAGTCAAATCAATTGATCAAGTTAGGAATGATTTTGCTAACTACCCTCTTTAAATGTTGTTAACACATGACACTTCATTTGATGCTTGTGAGTTTTAAGGCCAAAATATAGTATAAGAGTTTGAGCTGCATGATGTTTAATTGTCAAGTAAGTATGGGCAATATGTGAAGAATAAGTCCATGAATGTTTTTGTTTCTGTTCAAAATCAACCAAAATTAGAACAAGACCCAATTTCAGTCACTTGAGCATTTCCAGCGATGTTTCTGGCAAGCCTTCAATCAGTGGCTAGGAGGCGAGGACGACCGGAGAAGTCTGTTGGAGGTCGGAGACGAGGCTGGCGAAGCTTGATCCATGATTATCAGAGAAACAACCAAAATCCTCATAATGACATGACTTTGAAAATTTGAAATCTGACCAAAGGCATTTTTGTCCTTTTACTTAAAATTTTAACAGATTTCATCCAAAAATCTAACAGTAGGTGCTAACTGTCAATTTCCGATCGCTATGTGTAGTTAGGTGTCCACTTTTGAAGATGGGGTGGCTATCTGTCTTTTGAGTATTGTTGGGTGTGGCTTACTGTCCTTTACCCAATGTAAAATTCTAATTTATGTTTTGTTGTTATCGGGACCGAACTGGAATTGGAACCGAACTGAAATTAGAGAATCACAAATTTTGATTAATGGTTCGGTTTTTGTTCTTAAATTAAAAAAGTCGTTTTATTTCGATTCGATTTCAGTTATTAAAATCTAGAACCGTCGGGTTAACGGCGAGAACTGAAAATTTCGTATTGTGCTCGGTATCGCAGTCTCTCGATCTTGGCATGTTCACCAGTTGGATGCGTTTCTTCATGACAATCTTCATAAGAGTCTATATGTATCGATCGTTGGGCTTTTGCAACATTTCATTTCCTGATCATGTTTGTTTGTTTTGTTAGTCTCTTTATGGCTGTAGACAGACTCCCCGTGCCTAGTACCAACAGTTCACATATTATGTGTCATCTACTGGCTTTTCTCATAATAAGGCTTATCTTTCTCTCTCTATTTTTCTGCGTGGTACTAATATTGTCTACATTCTTCTATATGTCGACGATATAATTCTGGCAGCCTCTAGTGATACTCTCTGTTTATCTATTATGACACTTCTTGATACTGAATTTTCTATGAATGATCTCGACCCTTTTATCATATTTCTTAGAGTGGTCGTGCAGCCACCGTCACAGGATATTTTTATCTTAACGCACATATGTTGAGGACATTATTAATCGTGTATGAATAAGTTCTTGCTCTCTTTTGGCTACTCCAGTTGACACAAAGAGCAAGGTTTCAACTTCCAAAAGTGATCATTTTTTGTGATCCTTCTCTTTATCGAAGCCTAGCAGGTGCTTTACATTATCTTACCTTTACTTGCCATGATATTTCCTTTGAAGTGCAACATGTGTCTCCATATGCATGACCCTCGGATCAGTTACATGGCCGCTCTCAAGCGTATCATTCAGTACTTGCAAGACATACTTCACTTGGGTCTACACTTATATGTCGCATCCACTTCTTCATTGGTTGCTTATACATATGTTGATTGGGCCGGTTGCCCCGACACACGTCGTTCTACATCTGGATATTGTGTTTTCTTGGGTGATAATTTGGTGTCTTGGTCTTTTAAACGTCAACCTACACTATCTTGATCTAACACCGAAGCTAAATATCGTGGGGTTGCTAATGTGGTATCCGAGTCATGCTGGCTCCAAAATCTTCTATTTAAGCTTCATTTTCCTATTTCTCGGGCTACTCTGGTCTATTGTGATTGATAACTTTGATATTTGATATTATTATTCTTTATGTCAAATACAATAGGGGAGTACCCTTTATATAAGATCTAAACCAAACTAAATAGGAAACCCTAATAGATAATACTATTTAATGGGTTAGCCCTAATTGGCCTATAATCTAATAGTCTCCCTCAAACTCAATACAATGTAAACTAAATTGAGTTTGAACTTGAACACTTTGATCGCTTTGATTCCTTTGATCGTTTTGAACTCTTTGACTTTTGATTGCTCTGAATGCTTTCATTTCTTTGAATACTTTGAAAATCTTTGAGTGGAGGCGCATTGGTCAGAACTGGTGGATGCAGACAAACTTTGATAACCTTTGAGTGGGGGCGCATTGGCCAGGACTGGTAGATGCAACCGATCTTTGATAACCTTTGAATAATCTTTGATATTATGGGGATGTTCACGTGCCGATTTCTGAATTACAGAGATGTACACGTGCTGGTTTCCGAATTACGACATAGCTTTGAATACCTTGATAACCTTTGAGTGGGGGCGGTTAGGCCAGAACTAATGGATGAAAACGAGATTTGATAACCTTTAATGATCTTCGATAACTTTGAACACTTTGATGAAGAAGAGCGAATAATTTCTTTGATTTCCCTACAATGAGTTTTGTCATCATTGTTCCATGTTTTGGGGGATAATTGTGTGTAGTCTTGATGTCAAATACAATAGGGGAGAACCCTTTATATAGGATCTAAACCAAACTAAATAGGAAACCATAATAACTATAGAATAAGGAAACCCTAATACATATACTATTTAATGGGCTAACCCTAATGAGTCTATAATCTAATAGTGATAATGTCAACGCCATTTACTTGTCCGACAATCCTGTTCCACATCAGAGGAGCAGACACATCTAATTGGATATTCACATTGTTCATGAAAATATTGCTCGAGGACAAGTCCGTGTCTTGCATGTTCTATCTTGCTCCCAGATTGCAAATATTTTACCACGAAAATTCCTCAATTTATGTTTGATGATTTTCGTTCTAGTCTCAACGTTCGGAAACCTCCGGTTCTGACTGCATGTGGGTGATAGATTCGGCTACACATAGTCAAAGTAAATATTGTGTGGTTACACTTAGTAAAAGTAAATATTGTGTGAATATTTTATACACATTTGAATATTTGTGATAGAGTTGTAATGTATAAGTATTCTCCCAATATTAATATTCAAGTCATGGATTTACAACTCTAATAGTTGGTACCACCTCTTCTTCTATTAGTGTCAACTCCACTGTCGTGAGATCATTTATCGTCATATATGTTAGAGAAATAATATACTAAAATCAAACTGCAGCAAGGCGTTGATTATACTATCCGTAAGAAGTTTATTCCCCCGCTATATTGGGCATATCCTTCGGGATTCAATACTGCATAATAAGCCTTAATATATATTTACATATATGTCAAAGATTTAGAGTAAATACATTTCTTGAAATGCAGGAAGTGCGGTATATACAATATGACAAGATAACGTATCATGAAAAGTCATATTGTTTCTTCAAGGTGACGTATCATGAAAAGTCATATTGTTTCAAGAAACAATCACGGCTCTTCAAATTATAGCAGTTCTTAATTGTATATGAATTATCCATAACAAAAGGCTGACTCAGATTCACCCAACCACCACGTGCCTAGTGCCCAAGTGTCATTGTCTTGATTATTAATAATTAGGCAAAACTCATTAGTGAATCCACCATATATTCTACCATATTGGCTCATACTCTATACAAACTCGTGTCTATATATACATAATATATTCTCTATAATCCATTCATGTGGGATAAACCATATCTCACAAACTTAAATGTTCCAACAATATAGTTTTATCATTCGTCAAAACTGACAAACCTTTCTACAAAAATCCTTAGAGTCTTCGCGAATATAGTCAACTTTCCTGCCAATAGCATCATCAAGATTCTCCACCCCTCTAATCATTTAACAATGTAATCCCTCCGATACTATTTGAATACATAAA
This sequence comes from Geranium brycei, assembly GCA_036897365.1. Classification (NCBI taxonomy): domain Eukaryota; kingdom Viridiplantae; phylum Streptophyta; class Magnoliopsida; order Geraniales; family Geraniaceae; genus Geranium; species Geranium brycei. The sequence goes on from JAYMTP010000027.1 coordinate 56,860, forward strand.
TCGATCAAAACACAATGTATATTGATGAAGAAGATACTCAAGAACACGAACTCATACTTGAAGGAATAACCTTGGAATCCACTAAGGAAACAAACTCGGAATTCAACAAATTTCGTGGAGAATAATTCTCAAAAGATTAATTATTTGATTTATAGGCTTAGAATCCTAACAAAGAGAAAATAAACTTATTCTTACCTAACTACAATATCTTTACTTTTAAATTAAGAACATATTTCTCTTAACATGAAATACTTACCACAAAATTAGATAAGTTTGTGCGTAATTTATTTAATTTAAAATTCATTTTTAAGTGACGACAAAAAAATGGCATGAAAAAAATCATATAAGCAAGTACGTTTTGATAGTGAGGAATTTATATGAGAAAAAATCAACATTATGAAAAAGTTGATAAGGACATTACAAATTATAAAAAAATTGTTTGGCTCCAAAATTAAACAAGAGAAAAAAGATAAGGCTATTGTAAAAAGTGTATCAAAAGTAAGTTAAAAGTTCATCCAAAATAATAAGCATTGCAAGACATTTAAAAGACTTAAATATGGATGGATGAAAAGAGAATTACTAGAAGAATGGAAGAAAGA
>JAYMTP010000028.1:0-57417 GCA_036897365.1 Geranium brycei
ATTTCACTTCTTTTCCATGTGGGATTCACTTAAATTCTCCCTCTCATGCTTCATGTATGCGTGGGGCTTATTTACCTTTCACGCTCGTGTACGCATGGGCCTCTACTTCAACAAACTTATTAAATTTAAAAGGGCTACTTATTAGGGGACATCTATTTTAGGAAAATAAGAAACATGTTTTGGGAAGGCGGTAGTATTAATTTATAGTGAGTATATGAGTTTCTCTGGTGTATTATGATTGACAGATTGCTACATTATTTTGCGGGTCACTTTCTTTGTTCATACATTTGCCAAACCTTAGTAGCCTATCATGTTCATCTCTGCAGTTAGAATTTTTGTCACCAATTGCTTTTCTTGGGAACATGTCAAGAAAATACTAGGGTTTTTCTATCGTGATTATTGAAGAAGCTTTGTTGGCCTATCCTACAGTAATTTTTTCCCTTGATATTTACCCTCTTTCATGTTCTGTCTTATTTCTGTTATAAAAGCGTGACTGTGTGCTGGAATGGTCTGCGCTTAATATAGTGCTACATTTTTAACTCCATGGGTTGGTTGTGAGAAACATAGGGGCTGAGTTTCAACTTTCAAGCGATTAGGATTATGGACTTGATTTCATGATATAAATGTCATGCCTAGTTTTTGTTTTGCTTTAATAGAAAGATGAATGTATAATAGACGGTATCTTGCTTAAGGCTATATACGGATTATAAAAGTATTATCTGCCAGGCTTCTGCATATTTGTATGTAAAATATCAAATATATTTTATTTTCTTCTTCAATGTTTTACCTCTTTCAGTTGTTTCCTTGATTTCAGGTTTATCTTGCTGTTTCCTCACTTGCTGCAAACTTGTCTCCAATCATATGTGAGTCAATTGTGGTATTGATTGCGAATTTGCACCTTCTGCATTCAAGATCTGCTTCTCTGATGACGAGAAACCTTAATTCGACGCACATCACTTCATACAAGCTGGGTGCCCCAATATTTTATTTCTCTCTCACCGCAAATTTGGAGTTCATAAGTTTCTACATTAACCTTGCAAATGCTGGAGATGATAGCTCTACCATCATGCTTTCTCTGCCCAAATTAGACATACGGTATGAGTTCAATTCTATTTTCTGCTTATGTATGTTTTAGTCATATCCATACTTATGTTCTGTAACTCACATGAAATAATAACCAGTCTGCTTTATGACCAAGAAGCCATTTGTTGTAGAGTTAGAGAGGTGAATGTGCATTCTGGCTGTGTATGAGACCAACAAATAGGGGTTTCACTGGGCCAGAATACAGCTTTCTGGTTAAGGAATCTTTAACATGAAGTTTTTCAGAATATGAAGGAACCACATTTATTTTTGGCTAGGCACAATAGTTAACCCTCAAACTTTCTGGCAAACTGGGTAACTTATAAAACTTGTTTCATATATCTTTTGTTCAGTTTTACTAACTACTAATATCAATGCCCTTGTTGGGGGACCTCCTCCCCTAACGCCTCATATTTATAAAAGTTTTTCTTTCTGATAAAAATAAAATTAATATCAATGCCCCATTGACTTCTCAAAATCACGTATGTACTGCTTATAAGTTTTGAAAGATGATCAAAAGTGTGCTAATTCTCTTTTGTAAATGTTTTCCTATAAGTAAATAAGTACCACAAATATTTAGGAAATATGGATTTCTGTCACATAAAGGCTAATTTCAATTGAATAAGATCTGTCACTTTATCTATAATATGCCCACTTTACAAGATACAGGTATGGCCTTGAGGAATTTGAGGAGTGTTGGGTCTCTGTGAAGGCATTAAAAATCACCACCTATCCATTCAAAAGTGAAGGGGACATTCATACTTTGTGCTCATCTGGAAAATTATGTGATACCAGTTCTGTATATCAGCAAGATATGGTTGTTGGACATACCAATTCGATTAATAACTGCAATGACAAAAGTTCATCTGCTGAAGCATGCTTTCTGTTACATCACGAAGCTTCGAGAAGGGCAGATTTAGTTTGGAAGAGGTGTAAAATATGGTTGAATAATCTCGATCTCCACTGCCACCCTTATATAATGGGGTTGCTGATTGAATTTTATGACAGGATTTCTTCATATGGTGCGCATCACAGTGACAATTCTTTTAACTGTACAGAGGATGTAAAGCCTCCTAAAGCAGTGCCTGATTTTCCATCTCAAAAGTTTGTTCACTCAAATTTCTTCAAAACCATGTCCTCTGAATATGAGAACATTTCACTGGATTGTTTTCCGTTTGTCACAATAAACAATTCTAATGCCTTAGATAACGTCGAGGGATCTATTCTTTACCCCAGTACTGAATGGAGAAAGTATTTCCATGTAAGGGATATAAAATCCAGAAGTCCGAGAAACATCATGAACAATGGTTATACATCCTCAGCAATGGAATCTAGTGGGTTCCCTATGCAACTGAATTATGGTGCTGCAAAACGATTTCCAGTTGATATGAACTTCACTGATGTGAGAGTGCATTTCCATGATTCAACTTGTATAGTTGGAACTATTACACTACCTACATCCAAATCCTCACTTTCTGTTTCTGAAGACTCTATGGATATAATGGGTTCCATCGATGGATTGATTCTCTCTTCATCTTGGTCCCCTCAGGAACCCAATGATTTCGTATGGGGACCCTCATTATCTGATCAATCACCTATTATAAACATACGAGTGAGGAATGAGAATGCAAGCTCATTGAAATTGAATTCGAAACTTGAAGTAAGCATTGGCATTCAGCATGTCTGCTGTACTCTATCACCTGAGTATTTGGCCATTATAATTGGTTATTTTTGCTTGCCTGACTGGAGTTCAAGTTCATCTCAGCAATCTGTTACTGAAAATTGCCAGCATGTCAATACAGAACAGGGAAGTTCTATTATATATAAGTTCGAAATCCTCGACTCTGTTTTGCTGCTGCCAATTGAAAGCAAAGTACAACAGCGTCTGAAGCTTGAAATTCAACAACTGTACTGTAGTTACATCCATGATGGTGCCTCAGATATTGTATTTGATGGCATTCCTTCAGAATATGTGATTTCATCACCTGATGTTGCAGGAAGATATAACTGTCTAAATATATTTGGACGGGAATTATTCCTATCTCTGTTATCATTGAAGGATGATGTATATGGTTGTTCAGGTCATAGTACTGACTGTGGGACAATCAGTTTGATTGCACCTCTAAGTGCTGATATATGGATTAGATTACCTTGTGAAGATGCAAGTTATTATGGAAGCTGCCCTGCTTCGACATGTATTATGACAAGGATTATCAACTGTCAACTACTTGCTGATGGTAAGATTGTTTTGAAGACGGCTTTTATTTTTCTCATCTATTTTATAATCATACTCCCTTTTCTTGTCATTCTTAGCAGACGGTCACTTTTTGGATGGATTGAAGGCACTAATTGATGTCATCGATCACTTTTCTATAGTAGGCAATGAAGCTAGTTGTTTTACATCTGATGTTTTGCAGTTCCTTCAAACAAAAACAGACTCAAAGAGAATTAGTGCAGCTTTACCCATCCCTTCCGAAGTGGTATTTACAGAAATGAGATGTTCTGTTGATTCTTTGTCGATCGAATTGCATTCCTTGAAAGATGAGTCAGCTTTACCCTTGGCCAAGGTTATTACACAATTTTCATTCTTGGCATCATTTAGAGACATAGAACCCTTAAGGTTGGATTTGAGCTTCTCTTCTTTAGCATTGCACTCGTTGCTTAATCGTGTCTCATTGGCACAATGTGCTGTAACTTGCTCAACCTCAACAGTACTTGGTATTTCTCTATTGAAGTCCGATGGGGATGTAGATGAGGTTGAAATCTCTCTTCCTTCTCTTCATATTTGGCTGCATTTTCTTGACTGGGTCCATGTAATTGGCCTTGTAAATTCTTTTTCTGGAAAACTGGCCAAAACTGCCCCCACGAATGAATCACAAAAAAACTGCAGCGCAACTGATATTGACCCAATAGAAGACACAATGCAGACTTCTTCTCAGAGCTTGCTTCAAATTTCAAGTATATCAACTGATGTTGCACAAGAGAAGATAAAGGATAATATCATACTTATTGTGAGGTCAGAAGACATTGGCATTACATTGCACTTGCCTATCCAGGTTAATGAAGAAGCATTTAATTCTCAGAGTATTCCATGGAACATAAAGGAAGGGAAGTGCTGTAAATATGTGGCAATTACTATGCATAGTAGACGAAGTGCACTATACATCAATGAAAAAAATGCTAGGTTCAAGTTAACTTCAGAAAAAATTAGTAGCGAAGTGGAGATATGCAAGGAAAATATCGTTAATTCTTTGCCTTTCTTCCAGATACTTCAAGTTAATGTAGAGGCTGATATTTCTAGTAGTTTGAAAGAGCTTTTGCATGCCAATATAGAAGCTCAATGTGACCGGTTTGAGGTGTGGCTTACTCATCATATTTTTTACTTCTGGAACAATGTGGGCCTTGATACTCCTGAAGAAGGGTCTTCTCATCCAGTGGTCAGTAGTTTGGATTTTAAGTTTAAATTGAGGAAGGTCTCTCTTTTGCTAACTGATGGAAGGGTATGTTATCCTTTTCAAAAATGTAACCTACCAGATCAGCATTGCTATATATTAATTGTTTATAATAAGTTGATGTCATTTCTTTTGCATGCAATGTTATAATAGTTATTTACAAAGTAGCCTGACCTGATGATTGTTTCACATTTATCTTGTACCTGTTCAGGAGTAATTGCCAATTTTTTTTGTTCAGTTACATATCTGTACACAATCTCTCTATTATTTCCCCAGAATTTATTATCTTTTTTCTCTCATAAATTTGATAGAACTATTTAAACTTTTAGTGTGTGAATATGAATTTTGACCTTGATAGGAACTTGTTGTCTCTTCACACGCTCATACCTATTCTGTTTTGTTGTGTGCCAATACGTGGGATTTTCTGCCTTGATCATTCACTATCATAAGAGATATTTACAGCATCTCATAAGATTCTCTTGAAATGGGATATTTTCTTTTGTGCCGCATGATTAGACCAGCTCTCTCTAACCATCACACTCCTTTAAACCAGAAATTGGCAGGGAATCTGCTACAATATCTTTTTCTTTTGTTCAGTTGATTTGGATGCAACGATTTTTATCATTCATTTTCTCTTTTTAACTTTTATTCTGATGTGTTGACATATCTTTTCCTTCATGTAGTGGAGCTGTGGTGGACCTCTGTTGGAAATTCTTATGCGGGATTTTCTTTTGTGTGCTAATGTGAATGAAAACAGCATGGATGTCTCTCTTGATAGTGATCTTCAAGTGAACTATAATAATATTGACAAGGTATAGTGATTTTAGAGGCATCATTGTCTTGTACTTTCTTTTGTATATGGTGCTTTAATGTACTCGCTCTTTCTGGCATATATAGGTTGTGTGGGAGCCTTTTGTTGAGCCTTGGAAATTTCATCTAAAGATCATTAGAAAATTTGAGATTATTGGTCTGCTGAACAGTTCCATTGCTACTGATATTCATCTCACGTCAGCGGCACAGCTTAACTTGAACCTCACGGAATCTCTTATTGAGGTATGTACTGAGTCTGATATTTAATCATAGTTTTTCCAGAATCAATTGCTTCAGTGGACCAACATAATATGGGAGAATTCTCACTCTTAATATCATATGAGTTTATCAACTTTTAGTCAAATATGTATTGATTTGATATCGTGCAATATTTTCTTGTTATGAATACCATCCTTTATGTTGTAATGTTGATTCTCGTAATTTGCCTCCTTCGCATAATCTGACCATGCAAAATAAGCTGGCTTCCACGATAGTGTTGACATTGAATAAATTATCACAGTTGCAGCTTGGGAATATTTGAAATGAGTGTAGTCCTTTCACACATTGCTGGCATGACACTTTGATTAAGAAACTATACGCTTAATTACTTTTGTGGCCCTTAGGTTATAAACTTAAGCTGTGATAGAAACATATTAATTCCCTTTCTGATTTTGTAGTGTGCTTTTAGGACAGCTAAAATGGTTATGGATGCCTGGGGTTTAATCACACCAAACGATATTCCTGAGAAGAGTTTCGTAAGCCCACAGTTCAGTGAAGATGTTTGTGCTGGAAGATATGCTCCCTATATTCTTCAGAATTCGACTTCTTTGCCTCTTGTATATCATGTGTACCAAGGGCAGATTAATTCGGATGAGCTTGATATTAAAGAAATGGATGATGGAAAATCTGTGGATCCTGGTTCTTCTGTTCCAATATATCTTAATGAAACTCAGGAGGAACAACTCTCTCGATGTAGACCTGTGCACTATTCTGACAGATTAAACGAGAATCAATTAAACGGGGCGGCTCATCATTTTATGACCATTCAACTTGATGGAACATCCATGCCTTCCGCTCCAATTTCAATGGACCTTGTTGGACTTACCTCATTTGAAGTTGATTTCTCTAAGGTATCCAATAAAGTAGAAATTGAGAAGACCGGGGATGCTACAAAATACAATGCAAATAATGAAGAGAATGTTAGAACCAATGACCACAGTGGTTTTGTGCTCCCAGTTGTGTTTGATGTTTCAGTGCAACGAAATAGCAAGTTCATTAGACTATATTCAACGGTAACCTTGGTTATTATTTCATTGTGGTTACATACTTGATTAATGTTTTATGATCTTTAGTTCCCTTACACCTCACAATGTCAGGTCCTACTCTTCAATGCAACTTCAGTGCCACTGGAAATACGCTTCGATATTCCATTTGGGTTATCTCCAATGGTATGGAATATGTTTTAAATACCCATCTTTTTACATTATTTTCTGCTTGCCATTTGCTTTCTGAAAATCCTGGCTATTTTGTTAATTTCAGATTCTAGATCCCGTATATCCTGGTCAGGAGTTTCCACTGCCTTTACATTTAGCAGAGGCCGGTCGCATGAGATGGCGCCCACTTGGGGATTCTTATTTGTGGAGTGAAGCTCATAACCTCTCAAATATACTCTCACAGGAAAGCAAGATTGGATTTCTTAGATCATTTGTCTGTTATCCATCTCATCCAAGCAGTAATCCTTTTCGTTGTTGCATATCAGTTCAAAATATTTGCTTGCCTTCATCTAGCAGGGAAAAGAAGGTTTCATCCCCCCATTTCAATCATACTTTGAATCCACAAGTTGATAGCTGTGGTGAAATGTTGCATGGCCAAGGCAAGTCAAAGAAACGTTTTATTCACCAAGTGACCTTGAGTACCCCTTTAGTAGTCAACAACTATCTTCCAGAAGCTGTATCACTGACAATTGATTGTGGCGGGGTTACTTATACCTCATTGCTTTCAGAGGTTTGTCAATAATTTTGCTAAGTTTATCTATGAGGTTCCATGATCCCTGTAATTTTATTTGTTTTTTTCTGTTTAATTTATCGCCATATTAGTAGTTCGTGAAAACTGTCCATTGTTTGGTAGGTCTAGAAAGGCCCAACTTTCATTATTGTGTTTATAGTAAGTGATCTCATCTCATTAATTGAGTGCATGCATACATCTTTTCAGGTGCAAACTTCTTTCCATCATATCGATCCTTTACATGACTTGGGACTGGAATTCCATATGCATGGGTTCAAGCCTTCAGCTTTAAAGTTCCCTCGAACAGAAACATTCAGTACTGTGGCAAAGTGCAGTGGAAGCAAATTTTCTATTTCTGAAACTATGACTTTCAATCCTGCTTTGCAAAATGGTGCGTGAACCTTTTTTTCATTGTTGAAGGGGTAATTATTCTGAGAAATTGTGATAACAGTGTACTTTTTCATTGTTCTAGGTCCTGTATATGTTACCATGGAAAAAATGATGGATGCATATTCTGGTGCTCGAGAGGTCTTCATTTTTGTTCCCTTCCTGTTATTCAATTGCACTGGCTTTCCACTGATTATCAACTCTGCCAATGATACGAAGGAGACTGGATGCACTCTTCCTTCCTGCTATGATTTGACTGAGCATGAACTGCTTTGTGATGAAAAGAATGGTCTCAGCATATTATCTTCGGACAATGTTTCATTTGCTAGAGCTCCACAAACTGTCAGTCCAGAAAATTTATTGTCAAAAAGTCGCATTGTTTCAACCAGAAAGAATATTTATCCTCAATCATCGAGATTTCCAAACCGATCTTTGATGTCATCTAGTTCCTCTAATATTTACCCTGGGCAGTTGGACATGCATAATTTAGAAAGTCAAAAGGATTCCTCAAGGAATTTAAGGGATCCTGACTTGGTCGATAATGATCGACAAAGAGCTAAGGCATGCATGTATTCTCCCAATCCAGTTTCCTCATCAAGTGAAGCTACAGTAAAAGTGTGTATGTGCCCATCTGATTGTGGCACAGGTTCCGTTCCAAATTCTGCATGGTCTAATCCATTTTCTCTTCTTCCACCCAGTGGGTCGTCAAATGTTCTGGTTCCTCAGTCGTCATCAAATGCTGCATTTATTATATCAGTGACATCTAGTGCACTTGGGGGACCGTTTGCTGGAAGGACAGAAGCCATTACGTTCCAGCCTCGGTACTAATTTTGACAGTAATGGTAACTACTTGTATTATTAATAAAGCTTTCTTGATGATTATAATCTCTTTCTGCAGATATGTCATTATTAATGCTTGCAGCAAGGACTTATGTTATAAGCAAAAGGGAACTGAGTTTGTATTTAATCTGGGGATTGGCCAGCATTCTCATCTTCACTGGACGGATACCACAAGGTATATCTACATGCGGTAGTTATGTCATGTCAAACATGAATGTTACTGCAAGCTCACATGTCCTCTTTCAAATGTATTTTAGGACATACTCAAATGTGCTATTGCTAAATTGAGATCAATGTAATGATATAAAAGTCAAGGGTGGACTTGTTGTCAAAGAAAAATTATTTAACGAATAACTGCGAAAATCGATATTAAACATGCTTTAGGAGCAAATCACAAAGCAAGACAGTCTGTTGTCCATATGACTATTTTGTGGACAACAGAAGTGAACCTGTCATTTGTTGATATAGTTACTTTATGTATTTAGTTTCTAGTATTATGTTCATTATAATTTGGCTAAGCCTTATCCACCTAAAGTTCAAGCTAAATAGGTGGGGACTTCCATATGGGAACTCCAAACTTCATGTAATAGCTTTTCTCTTATGTCCTCATACTTGTTTCATGCTCTGTACTCACACTTAAAAGATGTCGATCAAGTGATCAGCTTAATAACAAATATGTATCAGAGTTTGGTCCATCTCCACCAACATCTTTCTAATCCATCATGTATCGGGCCAAAGGCCCACGGTCCACGTGTAGAGTTTCACATAACGCGGATCTTTGATCTGGCATGCATGTGAGGGGTTGTCAAAAGACGCGCTTCGTTACAGATCTGGGTCTCCACCTGTCAGCTTGAGCTTTTAGATGGGTTAGGCCTTGACAACGCTTTTCAGCTTTTTAGATGATCCTGCATTTCTTATTTGTTTGAGAGAATTGAGTACTGATCTTATTTCGCATACCAAGTTGTGCCATGGTTACCTGTGTTTTCCTCATGATGCTTCCCAACTCAATTAAGAATGTACTCTTTAGTTCTTACTTTCAATAAATAATGTTGCGCTTATCTTCTAGAAATGCTCTTATGATCACATGACATGAATCGACTGTAACTGCCCTAGTAGGGGACAAGTATTCAGGGGCAGTTGAAAATAGAGACGTGACCACTTATTTTGGGAGTCAAGTGGGCTATTAGGTCAACAAGCTATAGTTTATTTAGTTGAGGACCCAATTATAATTTCTTAACACATGTATTCCTGTAGTCATTAATAATAAACTAGGATTAATGATGATTTGGGTCCACGTATAAGGGTTGATGTTCTGAGCGAGTTGCAATGGTGGTATCTGTTCCAATCGTATTTATGACATCTTATACATCATCATGACTTCTTTTTTCACTTATAAAAACTAAACATGTAATATCTTTTTTATAACTCAGCTGACTATGACTAAAATGTCCATTTATTTTCTCATATCACTGTTCTAGATCCTTATCTGTCAGCTTTTAATAGGAAATAATTTGAATTTTCATTTCACCCTTTTTTATTTTTGTCTGCCTTTCTGATTTTAGCTTGTTTGCAGGGAACTGCTGGTATCCATCCGTTTTCATGAACCTGGATGGCAATGGTCAGGCAGCTTTTTTCCCGATCATCTAGGTGACACACAAGTGAAAATACGGAATTATGTTTCTGGTGCATTGAATATGGTACGAGTTGAAGTGCAGAATGCTGATATTTCTATGGGAGATGAAAAGATTGTCGGAAACCTCCATGGGAATTCGGGCACAAACTTGATTCTCTTATCAGATGACGATACTGGATACATGCCATACAGAATTGATAATTTCTCAAAGGAGGTTTGTGGTTTAAACTATTTTGTTTGTCTATTAGTTTTAAGCCATACATTCATAGATCAGAACAGGTTTCTTTAGTTTTGACAAATTGAGTCACTCCCTGCCCTAGCCCTAAAGTGTTTTTTGATAAGCTCTGAAGTTGACCTCTTAGTTGTTGAGCCTGACCCAATATGTTTAGGTCAATTTAAAATTTTACATTAAGCAATTAGTGTTGGTGTTGTCTATCTTTGTTTTGAGATATTCTCAATGACCCAATGCAGATGGATACTATGATTGTTAAGTGGTTTTTGCTTTGGTGTATTTGGAGAAAACATAGTCAATTAATCATGCATGTGGGTGTTAATGCCTTGGAAACATTTTATATTGGATGCAGAAAAGGAGTTAGTTCTTCAATTATATTTTCTCACTAGTAGTATTGTGTGGTTGTTGAACTGTTGTGTTGCTTTAAAGTGATAGTTGCTACTTAAAGTGTTCACTAGATCCACATGTCATGATATTTGCATTTATCTAGATCCACATATGTGATTATTTTTAAAACATTTGATTTTTTATATAACCATTTTGCAGAGGCTAAGGATTTATCAACAAAGGTGTGAAACTTTTGACACCATTGTTCATCCCTATACTTCTTGTCCTTATGCATGGGATGAACCCTGCTATCCTCACCGTCTTAGCATTGAGGTACAACTATTGTGCGGGTTTGATATTTCAAAACACTACTTTTTCTAGTACTTACTGAATAAGTTTGATTACATAAAGGTTCCTGGAGAGCGTGTTTTGGGGTCATACACTCTCGATGAGGTAAAGGAGTATGTGCCTGCATGTGTACCACCAACATCTGAGGTATGTAGTTTGTAAGAGTTAGTAAGCAGTTTTAAATAAAATCTTTTCGCTTAATAACACACATATACTCTTAGTAATGCATTTCTATCATGTCTCACTAGCAATCCATTGATATTTAGAAGACTACGACAAGCTAATTGTGTTTAATTTATTAATTTTGGAAATAATTCTTTGACGATACTATGCGCGATGGTAAAAAACTATTCGGATATGAAGCCAAAAAGAATATTTGTGACGTTTGTGGGGGATGAATATGAATCTTCATTTCGCTAATATGAATTTTAGGTAGATTCCTTTGTACACAATCCCAATGGAAAGTAGGTGGAATTGAGACCGTTTGATATATTATTTTTGTATGGATGTATCCCAAGCATTTAGGCGGTAGAGGCTGAGTCGTAGATGCATTAATAGATAGAAAAGCTTAGGATGCTTTTATTTTTTTCTTTGGATGTGAATCTTTTGTTTTATCGTGAAAAGGTTATTATCATTGTATTAGAATATCAAGAATTTAATCATCAACAAACCATTAGAATTTTACAGCAATTATGATAAATTAAATACCATGTGATATTGTGCACTAACACACGACTGCAAGCCTAAATTAGCTGGAATCTGATACCATGAAGAATTTTATAATCAAAATACCCAGACCAAAGGTTGTGGGTGGAGTAGCAGATACCTGATATAATAAGCATGAGATCACTGGTTCCAACCTCTATGCCGACGATATTGTTATTCAAATAATTGTCGATCAAAAACAAAATAATATTAATACTATGGCTGGTAGGATTCTCCCACCAAAAGCCAACCTATTAGTTGGGTGTGATCCTTGTCTTTATGTGTAACTCCTTTTTATATTTCTTTTGATGTGAGATCTTATACTTCAACTGTTATGTTCTTTGTTTGAAACCAAATTTGTCACTGTATACCTCCCGCCTAGGCTCCCTAGCTTTTAGTTGCACCTTGCTGCTTTTGAAACATTGAATATACTAATTTGGTCTTTCACCTATTAGCGTGAGTTTTTGGGTTGGAGTACATTATGACAGGGTATGATGTGGTACATAGTTGAGCCTTCTGCCTACCAGCTCAGTCTTTTGAAATGGAAATTTATGAAACTGTATTCATTAATATTTTTCAGGTTTTTGTAAAAGATGATTCAAAGTAGTTAAGGCGATCTTTGTTTGATATTGAACGTTTATTTGGCTAAATAACCTTTTCTCTATCTTTTATCTTCAGAAGCCTGAGAGAATATTGCTTTTATCTGTCCATGCAGAGGGAGCAACAAAGGTTTACATTTTGATACCCATCACATCGAGAAAACTGTATGGTGTTATTATCTGGATAACTTAGTCATGGATTTCTTTTGTTTCAGGTGCTCAGTATTATTGATTCTAGCTATCATATTCTCAAGGACACGAAGCATTCAAGTGCCCCTCGTATGAACGAAAAAGGGAAGCGTGAGCAAAAACAAGATAAACATGTTGATTACAAGGAAAAGTTTTCACTTACTATTCCATATGTGGGAGTTTCCGTTATTAATTCTTATCCACAGGTAAGATGGCTGGTAGTTCACTCAGTTTCCATGGCAACACTTGCAAAATTCTTCTAGGACTGATCCTTTTGTTGCAGGAATTGCTCTTTGTGTGTGCAAGGAACATAACAATTGATCTGCTTCAGAGTCTTGATCAACAAAAGCTTTCCTTTCAAGTTTTATCATTACAAATAGATAACCAGTTGCGCATAGCCCCATTTCCTGTTGTCCTGTCCTTCGATCGTGAATGCAGAATAAACCCAACCAACCAGATAAAGACTAAGGATAATGCTGGAAGAACTATTGCACAGACAACTTCCAACAGTTCTGTGGAACCTGTATTCTATGCGGCTGTGGCCATGTGGAGGAACAAAGATAGTTCATTGGTTTCTTTTGAGTATATATGCTTAAGGTCTGCATTGGTGCTTTATGTGATACAGGTCTATGAAGCCCTTCCAATGCTTATTATATTCTATCTGATACCTGCAGAGTAGCAGATTGTCACCTGGAGCTCGAGCAGGGACTGATACTTAGCCTGTTTGATTTCATTAAGTCTGTTTCATCGAGATTCCAGAGCAGAGTCTTGCCAGTTTTGGACTCTATGGTCAATGATTCTGGGTTGATTGAGTCCTCCTCACGTGCCCAGGCTCATGAATATGTGAAAGATGGAGATCAGCAACTCAATATTAATGTTGCTTTTAGTAAGAATAGTAGACACAGTTCATTGCTACTTTCCGTTGTTCCAATCGGGGCTCCTTGGCAACAAATTTACCTTCTTGCTAGACGGCAAAAGAAGATCTATGTTGAATTGTTTGATATTGCTCCCATTAACTTGACTTTAAGGTGAGCCATGATTTTTTCCTCGATAGAAATGCTATATGCATCTATTTTCTAATTCAGTTATACGTTACAATTGACTGATAATTATCCTTTGTTTCATAATACAGTTTTTCCAGTGCTCCATGGATGCTGAGAAACAGGGTTCTTGCATCAGGGGAATCAGTTATTCATGTAAGCAGCATCGTTTGAATACATAAGATGACAGTGACTCAAATTTGATATACTTACTAATTAATATTGACAACTATTAAAAGAATAGTGAGATCAGATGTTTGCCTTTGATCTGGTTAGAACTTCTACGAAGAGCTGTCCTGCAATTAAGTACTTTTAGATTGAGAATTTTTCTTTTGCAGAAAGGATAAGACAAGTATCCACATGTATAACTGTTTTTTTCAGCATTCTTAATCTGCGTTAATCCATACTGCTCGTCAAAATGTTCTCAATGAAAATGTTGACAGACATTGGACAATAAACATTTTAATCATTAATTGGGACTTATGGATGCTTCTGGGTTCTAGTTTTAAAGACCTATACTTTAAACATTGAAATCCACGTTTAGAATGTCCAGGTCTTAAAAGGAAGTTGCCTCTATATCTTCCATTGTTGTTATGGTTTTCAATTGTAATTGAATGGTTTTTATAAGTGAACTTGAAATATATAAATTGTTTTCTATCTTCTTGCATAACCACATTTTTCTGGCAGCTTAATTTACCATCTCTTCTATAAATTATTTATGTCAGAGAGGACTCATGGCTCTTGCTGATGTTGAGGGAGCTCGGATTTATCTCAAACAACTGACAATTGCACACCAGATGGCTAGTTGGGAATCCATTCAGGAGATCCTCATTAGACATTATACGCGGCAACTTCTGCATGAAACGTACAAGGTCTGTAACAGACAGTGCTAAGTGTACTGTCAAAACTATTTGTGGTTAATAGGATAGTACTATTATTGAACCTGTAGAATTTACTCCAAACCAAAAGGTTAAGCTTATAGGTGGAGGGCTCAACTAGTGTATCACAATATTATCATTAACGAACATATTATATGTCACTCCAAACCAAAATTTTAAGCTGTAAGGTGGAGGGCCTATCCTATTTACTATATCAAGTGGTCACTTAATTCAAATCATATAATGTGAGACACTTCAACACCCCCCATGTGCAGGCAGGACAAGGGCCTGGTATGTGGAACGAGGATGAAGTTATAAGCGTGTCACATTACCAATCAAATTAAACTCTATTCAAACCTAAAAGCTCAAGGTGATGAAAGAGATGTAGACCAAAGATAAACCACTCTGATATCATGTTAAACTCACTCGAACCCAAAAGCTTCAGCTTTTAAATGGAGGACCCTACTAGTCAATGAAGTGGCACCAAATCCACATTCTTTAGATGTTGGACATTACAACAGAATCCGGGTAGTTAATGCTTAGAAAACTCATGGTTCTGTTAGTTATTTTCTCAGAAAAACGATCGATATCTAAGTCATTTCACAAAGAAAGTTGAGCCGACTTGATGAATCTTGCAAATTCATGAAAATTTTAGCTGTTAAAGTAGTTATCTTAATCCGATGAGCTCGTTCGATTATAACATTATAGCTCACTTTTTAGCATCTGCATTATACCTGACGACCACTGTAGCTTGGTTTTTTTACCCTTCTAAGAGACCCAAGTTATTACCCATCATTACGCGCAATAACTTGAGATAGAACGTGTGTTTGAAAGAGATCATGTCCACACTGCATATCTTTGTATTCCATTGTCTTCATATACTTATCCCTGACTTGGAGGCCCTATGTACCATAAGATGTGAGCTATTGCACATTGAAAAACTGGCTCGCAAAGTGAGTTGAAAAAATAGAATATTGATTACTAGCTACTTTTGTAATATAACTTTATTTGAATTTAACGTCTCATGTCATTTCTTGTATAATCTATAGGTGTTTGGTTCAGCTGGTGTGATAGGTAATCCTATGGGATTTGCAAGGAGTTTGGGGCTTGGCATCAGAGATTTTCTATCAGCCCCTGCCAGGAGCATTTTGCAGGTAACTTCTGATATTATATTTACTATATTGTCAGAGTTTCATCTGTTATGAGATAATTGATAACCAGCTATTGCACTACAGAGCCCTACAGGACTTATCACTGGCATGGCTGAAGGTACCACTAGCCTTGTAAGTAACACAGTTTATGCCTTGAGCGATGCCGCCACTCAGTTTACTAAAGCTGCACACAAGGTACTTTGACATATTTTATTCTGGCTTTGCTGAGTGTTTATCTCTGAAGTTCATTAATAAGGTAAGTTATATTTGTAGGGTATCGTTGCATTTACCTTTGACGACCAGACTGTTGCAAGGATGGAAAATCAGCACTCAGGTGTGGCTTCACACAGCAAGGGTTTAGTAAATGAAGTCTTAGAGGTACGTTGTCTGTATCTGTATAAGGTTTATCATACTTTCACCACATAGTTTGGAATAGTTGGGTAAGCTCGAGATATTTGGTATTTCGGTCTTTCAATTCATATAAGAAAGATGATGTCCACATTGAACTAGACATTTCTACCGGTTGACATTTATCAAAGTGGTTGTACATATGTAAACATGTCAAAACCAACTTCAAATTATTTTTTCTTTTTAGAAGAGACGAATGAATTTATTTGTGTAGGAAACATAGCATACATAGCACTAGCATCCAAAATCTCTTTGGCACTCAAATTGTCATCTGCGTCTAACCTCTCCATTGGAATATAAGGATAAAATTACATTCTTCTGCAAGCGCACTGATTCTAATTCATTATTAGACTCCAACGAACTTTTGTCAAGAGCAACTCGAATAAAACTTCCATTGTTCACCACCTCTTATCCTCCAAAAAACCGTAAGAATCTTGGCAGTGTGGAAAAATAATGTGCTCTGGCAAATCAGAACCATGCCGCAAACTTAACATGCCAATCTTGAGAGTGAAAATAAGTTAGTTATAGGCTCTTCACCTTCCCTACACATTTAAAACAGTGACCAGAACCATCTTTTAAGGTTGTCAATCAGTTGGCAACCTGTTCACCAAAAAGCTAACCGCCTCGATTAAATATTGTGTCAGCTAGGTTATGTGGGTGAGCCTTGGCACAGTGTTAAGGTTGCCAGTTTGTGAACTTGAGGTGGGTTTGACTTAGGAAATCAGCAGTAAGGTTGTATGCACAATGGACAGCCTTTAGCTACTAGCTTATTTCTCTTCCTTAACCCCAGCAATTTACAAGTAAAAAAGAAGAAAATATTGGAGTTTATATATATACACATGTTCATGGATAATGTAGTTGTACTATCGATCGTCTACTAAATCTTGACTGTATTTGTTGAGCTGCTGAATCTTTTGAACATGTCCATTGCGTGCATCACACTGTCTGTATTGACTTGTGGTATTAATTGCGATCAGGGGCTCACTGGTCTCCTTCAATCGCCAATAAAAGGAGCAGAGAAACATGGGCTACCTGGAGTCCTCTCAGGTACTACAAAACTTACGAGCTGCATATAGGATGACAGATGGAAAGTTAAGTAGGCAGTGTTGTTGACGATATTTCCTTGCTTGTGCATTAATCTCGTTCAGGAATAGCGTTGGGAATTACTGGAGTTGTGGCAAGACCGGCAGCTAGTATCCTTGAAGCTACTGGAAAAACTGCACAAAGTATCAGAAACAGAAGTAGACTTTACCAAACAGGAGCTCGACGGTATAGAATTCGCCTTCCTAGGCCCCTGAGCAGAGAACTGCCTCTAAGGCCTTACTCTTGGGAAGAAGCGGTTGGGGCATCGGTACTCGTGGAGGCTCACGACGGAGTGAAGTTCAAGGACGAAATATTAGTTATGTGCAAAGCACTCAAGCAAGCTGGCAAGTATGCTATCATCACCGAAAGACTCATCTTAATTGTTAGCTGCTCCAGCTTGGTCAACTTGGGCAAGCCCGAATTCTGGGGTGTTGCAGTTGATCCAGAGTGGGTGATAGAGTCGGAAATTGGTTTAGAGAGCGTAATCCACACAGATTCCGACGAGGGAGTGGTGCACATTGTCGGAAGCAGTTCAGATGCAATATCGAGGCAGAATCAGCACCATTCCAAGAAAGGGGGGAAGAGATGGAACAATATCCCAACACCTCTCCCACTTTTCCAGACGAACTTGGAGCTCAATTCCAGAGAAGATGCCGAGTTGTTGCTGCAGGTTTTGTTATCCACCATTGAACACCGGAAGCAACGAGGGCGGGGCAGTGCTCATCTTCTGCACCGAAGTAACATCAAGTAAGTTTAAGTATCCACCGGAAAACCCTATATAGGCCATTTTGTGAAATCCGACGCATCGCCACCTTGCATATAGACTAACCCATAGACCAACTCATCGTATAGTTTTTCTTTTGTGTACATCTCATTCAGAAATTCTCTTATTTGTTATTGAAGTAGTTGAATGATAGAGGCAAGAAAGGATATCAATGTTGCAATTGCATATGTATATTATATGAAGCCGCTGCATTGTATATTGGGAGGGTAATATTTGTTCGTACAATCTAAAGCTTGCTTGTTTTATTGGTCAAGAATTTGAACTTGAGCTCAATTTTGTATACAACAATCTTAAATCTTCTTTTTTATCCTAATCGTTTGTGTTTATTTTCTTGAGGAGAAATATGTGTTTTGAATGTTGACCATGACAATGTGTACAAATCTACTAGTTATCCGTGTAAATATGATTCTCACTCAATGTCCTTTCGTTTTAAAAAACAATCAAACTAGAATAACTTAGAATACTATGATCATTCTTGATCCAAAATTTAAGCACATTGAGCCTAAATAAATATAAATAATTCATAAAACGAAATCTGAATAATTACTTTAAGAAATAAATTAATATTTTGCAAAAGAGTGATCGTGAAGTTTGTTTATAGTCTAGTTTGATTGCTAAATTGTAAAGAGTGGCGATAGCTGTAAACTTGTTTTTTAGGCAAAATGTATATGCTGTTTTATCTCGAGTTTGCTGATTTCTCTCGGCTCCGATAGTGTGTAAGAGAATAATTTCATAATGGAAAAGTGATTAATATGAAATTACAATTATACCCTCTTATTTCTCTCTCTCTAATCACCTTGCTTTTTGCAAGTGAGCTCTATTTTTTCGAGCTCAACTCTTTTATTTTTTCTGGCGATTGGTCTCTATTTTTTTCAATGAGTGACCTCCATTTTTTTGGCGAGTGAGTGAACTCCATTTTTTCGAGCTCACATCTTCCATTATTTTCGGTAAGTGAGTGAGCTTCATTTTTTCCGTCAAGTGAGCTCCATTTTTCTATTGAGAGTGCCTAGTTGTGTTCGACCGAAGAAACCAATTCAATTCCGGAAAGAGTTTTGTAAAATGAACGTTGTTGGTAGATTTGAATAGATTTGGATTTTGATTTGATGATGGCTCAATTGTTTGTTGATTTCGATCTTACTCCTTTTTCTCTCGGACTATTAATTGTACCCAGAAATCACTCGATCTCAGATTGGGGACAACTACCTTCTCCATGATTGAGCTTGAAGAGTGAAAAAATAACAAAAATGGAGAGAGAGAATGGATGACAATTTTTTGAAATTTAATGGTTAGTTTAGAGCATTTAGACTTTTCGCAATCAACCTAACACCGTTAGGCTAAAGTGACCCGTTTTTTTAAGTAGTTAAGTGAAAAATCGGTATAATATAGAGTAGTTAAGTGGAATTTTTCCAAAAATGTTAAATACAAATTATTTTATTGCAAAAGAGAAAGTAGAAATATCCAAAAATGTAGTGATACTGATGAATGGATAGATAGTCAGTTTTGCCATCTAAGCACCAACCAAGCAAAACTAAAACCAATGTCTTCTTCTTCTTCTTCTTCACGTAGCTGTAGAGCTCAACTCTGAGTCTGAGCCAAACCCAACTTCTCCATCTCCAAGCTCTCTCATGGCTATGGCCTCCTCTCTCTCCACACCCACTCCCATTGCAACCCATTCAATCGACAACAACCACTCTCCTCCAACCCCAAATCCAATCGTCTCCGTCTCTGTCTCGAACCCAAATCCCAAAAAGCCCCAATCCATTCGCTCTCGCCTCAGCAAGATCTGCCAAAATGGCCAACCCTTACTCGCATGCCAACTGTTCGACACAATTCCCCAACCCACCACCGTTCTCTGGAACACCATCATCATCGGCTTCATCTGCAACAACATGCCTCACCAAGCCCTTTTGCTCTACGCCCAAATGAAGAAGAAGACCCAGAACTTCGATTCCTACACTTTCTCCTCCACTCTCAAAGCTTGCGCCCACACTCGCGACCTTTTCACAGGTAAAGTCATCCACTGCCATTTTCTTCGCTGCCACTCCAATCCCAGCAGGATTGTGTATAATTCTCTCTTGAACATGTACGCTGCTTGCTCGTGCTTCACCAACCCGTCAGGTTCTCTTCAAAGTGAGTCTTATGATTTGGTCCGCAAGCTGTTCGACAAAATGCCTAAGAGAAATGTGGTTGCGTTCAACACTTTGGTTGCTTGGTATGTGAAGACGGAGAGGTATATGGAGGCTGTTGATCAGTTCATGGTGATGCTGAGAATGGGTATCAAACCCAGCTCGGTTAGTTTTGTCAATCTCTTCCCTGCTGTCTCAAGCATTGGCGATCGTGGTCTTGCCATTGTTTTGTATGGTCTGCTTGTTAAGTTGGGTCGCGGTTATGTCCATGACTTGTTTGTTGTCAGCTCGGCTATTTTCATGTTTTCCGAGCTTGGCGACCTGGATTTCGCCAGGAAGATCTTTGACTCTTGCTCGGAGAAAAGTACCCAAGTGTGGAACACTATGATTTCTGGGTATGCTCAGAATGATTGTCCTGTTCAGGGAGTAGAACTTTTCCTTGGAGCTATGGAGTCCAAAGAGGTTGTTCTAGACGATGTAACGTTCCTCTCGGCTTTAACAGCAGTTTCACAGCTGCAGCAGCTTGGTTTGGCTCGACAACTACATGGATATATAGTTAAGAGTTACAAAGCTGTGCCTGTTATTTTACTGAATGGGATCATTGTTATGTACTCAAGATGCAGTTCTATTGACACGTCTTTCTCAGTTTTCCACAAGATGGTTGAAAGAGATATAGTTTCATGGAATACGTTGGTTACTGCTCTTGTGCAGAATGGACTGAATGATGAAGGGTTGATGCTTGTGCAAGAGATGCAAAAGCAAGGATTTATGACTGATTCTGTAACGGTAACTGCCATTCTCTCAGCTGCATCGAATCTTAGAAATCAGCGTATCGGGAGGCAGACTCACGCTTACATTCTTAGGAATGGGATACAATTTGAAGGAATGAACAGTTATCTGATAGACATGTATGCCAAGTCCGGTTTGATTAGGAACTCACAACGAGTGTTTGGAGATAGTTATAAAATCACTAGAGATCAAGCCACGTGGAACGCAATGCTTGCTGGGTACACGCAGAACGGCCTCACTGAAGAAGGATTTGTTCTATTCAGACAGATGCTCGAGCAAAAAGTAAAACCAAATGCCGTCACCTTAGCATCCGTTCTCCCAGCGTGTAATCCAATGGGGAGTATAGATTTGGGCAAGCAAATACACGGGTTTTCTATCCGCAACAATTTGGACCAAAACGTGTTTGTGGGAACTGCTCTGGTTGACATGTACTCCAAATCCGGTGGAATCTCTCATGCTGAGTATGTGTTCATGAACGCCACTCAGAAAAATTCAGTAACATACACAACAATGATATTGGGTTACGGTCAACACGGGATGGTTGAACAAGCTCTCTCCTTGTTCAATTCAATGAAGCAACATGGTATTCAACCTGATGCTGTTACCTTTATCGCTGTCTTGTCTGCTTGTAGCTATGCTGGCTTGGTTGACGAAGGTCTCCAAATATTTGAGTCAATGAAGAATGCGTACAAGATCCAGCCCTCATCCGAGCATTACTGTTGCGTTGCAGACATGCTGGGGAGGGTCGGGAGGGTGGTTGAAGCGTACGAGTTTGTTAAGGAGTTGGGAGAAAAGGGTAATGTTGTTGAAATCTGGGGAACGGTCCTTGCGGCGTGTAGACTTCATGGAGAAATGGAATTAGGAGAGGTTGTGGCAAAGAAGTTGCAGAAAATAGATGCAGGAAACGGCACCACGGGGTATCAGGTTTTGCTGTCAAACATATATGCGGAGGAAGGAAATTGGGGGGATGTTGACAGAGTGAGGAAGCATATGAGAGAAAAGGGTTTGAGAAAAGAAATTGGATGCAGTTGGATTGAAACCTCGGGCAGTGTCAACAAATTTGCGGCTAGAGACCAAAAACACCCTAAGCTCGACGAGATATATGAAATGTTGGATGTATTGACGAAGGCAATGAAAGATAGTTGCTATTCAACGAATTGATGGTTTACAAGAAACACGTCTTACAACAAAAGGGTACGGGGATCACTATTCGAGAGAGACGAAGAACAGCTTGCACAAGAGGCGGATTGATTGACGAGCAAGGCAGCTATTTCCCTTTGAGCATAAAACTGATGTGCAGCACTGTTCTTCTGCCATGGCGATGATCTCGAGCAGTGGTGAATGAGCTTGTGGAGGTTGGATGCATAACCCGATTCAGATCAGAATGGCTATGATCCCGATACACAGGTCAGCTCCGCTCAAATTCTTTTGCTTACATTCTGATTCGAAGTTGGATCATCACATGAATAATGAAACTGTTTTTGTATGTCACTTGAATATGAATATAGAGGAAATGGTACATGAATGGGATTAAACTTGCAGGTTATGACGATCAACAATTTATAAGAACAATCAACAATCATTTGTCAACAAAATACATTGAATGTTAATGAAAGGGGACAATCGATCTTAATGAAGTAATTTTAGTTCACTTTTGTTATTAGTAATAAGTTTATTATAACAAAATATGTAGCATATCTTTCTAAACGAACTTAATAATCGCCTATCAGTGAGTTAGACATTATACCTCGTAATATTTGTAATCTTCTAATAATAAATATACTTTGGAAAATAATTTATAAGCCATTTTTAATCAGCAATTTTGTTGGGGGCATAATTATAGCTATTTTATGTGCTAATGTATGATATGAAAAAAATTACTGTACAAAAAAGAAACTAGTGAAATCACTGTCTTTTAGATGCACTGTCGTTTAGAAGGGTAATCCAGTGAGAACCGTAAAAACCACTGGAGGCGCACTAATTTTTTGTTCTTTTCTAATTCGATACACCACTCTCCCGATAGGGTAATACTTTTTCCTCTAGATTATATAGTATGGAACCCCGCTCCCTTGTCATATGACGCCCCCATATTAGTTCTCACGTCTCTTGTAATTTTCACTGGAATGCTTTCTGTGTCGTTTATACGGTGAACGTGAATGATGACTCACAAAATTTGTTGATGATTGGGTTGGGCGATAACCCATCATACAAATACATATATAATATTAAATACAAACTGAAACATCCAAGTGCAGAAATAATAATGACGAGATAAAACGAGTTTCAAAAAATTGTTTACACTTCAAGACTCCACTTTAGTGGATCACGAATATGTTTGTGATCACTTCAGCCTCCACTATCTTATGTTTGTGATCACGAATAGATTTCAAATATCATATTGTACGTATTTCATACGACAAAAAAATATGATTGAAATAGTTTATAAGAGACTGGCAGAAGTTTGGACTAAACACGTTTTCGGTTGATTAGATCTGGTTATGGTTTGGCACACCTATTTAGTCATTTTCAGTCCAATATCAGTTTTAAATCTAAATTCATGAATTTGAGTAGGTCAGTCAAGACTTCAGGTTTGAAGTACATTTAGGGTTGGTTAAAAATTAATAAGATAATACCTTGATATATATTTAACAAAATTATTTTTAAAATATCCATTACACATAGTTATTTATTTTTAAATTTTTCTCGTATAAGTTAAATTTATCAATCTAATATTTTTTGTGTTAATTTCTTTTACGCTTCTGCAAGTAGGCCTCTATGTCAAAGTGTTCAACAATAGTATATATTCGAAATATATTTCATCATTATGATTACTGCTGTTTAAAATAAATTTGATGGATTGATTATAGATTTTGAAAATTAGCAAGTCGTTAAGCAGATATAATCTGAATTCCATATGGGTTTATTGAAGTTGATTTCCTGTCTTACCAAATACAACGAACGAATGTTCAAATTAAGAGATAATGACATTTTGTTACACCTAACTATGACGAAATGACAATCTCATACTCTAACTAATTTTTTCTTTTTTAGTACCAACTACGCTAAAATGACTAAAATACCCTTGGTGTAAGAAACAAGAATTAGATCTGGTCCAATTATAAACAGTTAACAGTTCAAACCGATCAGACCACCATCCAATTAGATCGAAGATGAGAGATTTAAACCAGTTTAATCCTGAGTTTTCATTTGAACTGGTTCAATTGACTTGGTTGAACTAGAGACTGCTCAAATTGAATTAGTTCAACTAGGAGTAGTTTAGGTATTTTAAGCATTTTAGAGGTGAGTTGTCACAAAGAAAATTGTCAAGGTACTAAAAAGGAGATAAAATTAGTTAATGTATGAAACTGTCATTTCGTCATAATTAAGTATAGCAAAATGTCATTATCTCTCAAGTTAATTATTAGGCATGTATTATAAATAACTCCAAAAAAGAAAATTGATTGAGCCGTAAATATGTTCAATCACTATCGTTGGCCCAATTGACCAATTGAATCATATGATTCGACCTGATTATGGCTTGGCCGACCTATTTAGTCATGTGGAGTCCAATATTATTTTATGGGTTTACACTTAAATATACTAATAATTTTTAAGTAGGTCAAGACTTAAGACTTCAGGTTTGAACTACATTTGGGGTTTGGTTTACTTGCAAAGAAAATCTCATGCTTAGCCTATTTTAAATATAAAATTAACATAACATAATAAAATAAATATACAAAAAATGACAAAAAAATGTGTCGTATATTATCACATTTTTGCAAGATGATAGTCTGTATATATTGTTAATAGTAAAAATGTGGTGTGAACTTTGAATATATATGCAAAATGTATATATTTGTAAAAAAATAACGAAATTATCCTTAAAAAATCAAAAATTATTTTCTTTTAAAAAATAAATTGTTTAAAATGTTTTTTTCTGAAAATATAGTTTGGCTAAAATTTATATAATCAAAATTTGTAATTTTTAGTTAAATTCTTTTTAAATTAAAAATTATTATTTTTTAAATTATTTCATAAAAATCTTAATTTTTAATAGTAGAGGCAATTTTGTTACTTTTGTATAAATATACATATTCGGCACGAAAAATTAAAGTTCACGATATTTTTTTCCATTAAAAAGTACGCACTACTATCTTGTGAATAATAATTTACAGCAACGTTTCTCCATTTTCTGTAAAATATAAAAATAAAAGTGGGGAGTGGCCCGTAAAATATAAGGTACAATACATTTCTTGATAGGTTGGAATTCGATTTTCAGGCGACTCAACATGTTGCAGAGGCTCCAGCAAGGTTAAAATCTATCTGAAACCTTTTCTTTTTTTCAAAATGAAAGTCAAGTGAAATAACAAAATAGTTAAAAGACTTTGTCAATCAGGGTAAATTAGGGTTAGTGAGTATTATGATAAGACCCATTAAGGTTTAGATTTGAGTATTAGAGTTTCCTAGTTTGGTCTTATTGTTCCCTATATAAAGGAACATTCTCTATTATAATTCACAAGCAAATTGAGAAGCAAGTTATAATCAAATACAATACCGTTTCATAAAGATTGACAGATTTTAAAAATTAAGTTAAAAGCTTAACAAGTCGTGAGTAATTAGTAATCGGTAAATGTGAACCAACTTAAATTTATGAGGTAATTCCACATAAATCTTTCAAGATTTATCAAAGTTCCACTTACCTCTCCTGAAATGAAAAGGTAAACTGTGAGCCTCCTGAACATTACCAAAGTCTCACTCATCACTAACAGTGTTAATGATGATAGGAAATGTCGAATTTGCTCTCATATTAATGTTCAAATTCTGCTTCTGTTAGTGATGAGTAAAATTTTTGTAATGTTCAAGAGGCTCATAAATAGTTTTTTTATTTCAAGGGAGGTAAGTGAAACTTTGATAAACGTTGAGAGATTTACGTAGAATTAACCCTAAATTTATTTCCTCGGATAAAATAAGTAGAAACACGTGCCATGACTTTTCTTTACCCAAAAATAAAGAGGCGTAAAAGATGGAGCACTTGCTCCTTTCCTTGCGACTTTTAATTTCAGCACCCAAAGCCACGACAAATATTCCAAGTCACCAACCAAACCATCTACTTGGAAACGACGACGTCACGCCCCCGCTCCTTCCAGGAAGCAACCCATATTCCTTCTAGAACCCGAACCCACAAACACCACCAGTCACGCCCATCAACAATTTACAATTAAAAACCAACGGCCACGATGCGTCCCAAAGTCGCCTTCTTTGACCCGAAAAGCCACCTTAAATACCACTCCACACCTTCCCTTCATTTCCTTCTATTTTATTTCTCACTCAAATCAAATCAAATCAAATCCGCCATGTCCGGTGCTCCGATCGACCACTGGATGCAATTCTACAACAACGGCCTCTCCTCCGCCGTCGGAGCCGACGCCACCGCCAACCAGACCCAGACCAGCGCGAGCCTGAGCCCGGAGTCGGGTCGGGTCGCGAAGCCCGCCCGGAAGAGGTCGCGTGCGTCGAGGAGGACGCCGACGACCCTGCTGAACACGGACAAGAGCAACTTCAGGGCCATGGTCCAGCAGTTCACGGGCGGGCCCGCCTTCGGGTCCGGCTCCGGGCCCAACAACCCCAACCTCATGGCCTTCGGGCTGGGCCTCGCCCGGCCGATGATGGGCCCAAGCGGAGGAGGGTATCAATTGCAGTACCAACCACAACAACAGTATCATCAGCAGAGCTACTCGAATATGGTGTATTCGGGTCCGGGTCAGGATCCGAGTAATACGAGCGGGCTGATCCAGAGATTGATGATGGAGGGACAGGGACAGGGACAAGGGGACGGAGCGTCGTCGGCGGCGGCGAGACCGGGCTCGGGCGGGTCCAATGAGAACACGAGCTACTTGTTTTGAAGACTTTTAAGCAAAAAAAGATAGGTTAGGTGTTGACTTTTCTTTTGACTTTTTATTGCTTGGAGTTGGAGAGACACAAGCATTGACCAATATACTCTACTTTACTCTTTTTATTTTGTACATGTTACAAGAAATGTAGTATATTCATTACTATTACAAATCTAAGAAATGTTCTTCATCATCATTGTTTAGTGTACTTACAAAATTTCCAAAACAAAAAAAAACATAATTAATAATGGTACACAAGTTATTGCTTACATCTTAAAATTATTGATTAATAATACAACTGAAATGTAATTTTTGAGATTAACTATAACTTAAATCCTAAAATTATTGCTTAATAAGAGTATATAAGTTAGGAATTCAACATCTTAATAATCGTGAAGAGGTTATGGGTAAAACTGTCATCTAGACTACTCAATCATCATTATTTTCTAGATCGAACTAAATACAACTGAAAATCATCAGTTCAACTACCAAAACTAACAACTCAATTTGGTTATGTTAGTTCTATACAAATGTGAACAATCCTAGTGATTGGAACGATATGTAATTCTACGTTAACGCATGTAAGGTGCAGTTTCACATGGAAATTTGAAGTTTGCATTGGAAAAGTGAAACTTCAAAATTATTTATGTTTGTAAATTTAATGTGTTGAGTATATAAATAATGTCGTCTGTGTATATTTAAAATTTAGTTATTCTAACATAAACAGGTTGTAAGGACAATTAATGTCTTTATAATAACTAGTAGAAGACTCTTCTTGCTTACACTAAAAGTGACACATCATGCATGGATCATGGGTGATGTTGTTTGTTCATGATTATTCAAATATTTGTATAAATATGTGTATATGAGAATGAGAAATGAGAGACTATCCAAGACCAAACTCATTCTCTTCTTGTTCTTGTTTTGTCTTGCTTTTATTACTGTAAGCTTTGATCATCGTTCTTTAGCTCTTGCTTTGAAACTAATTTTTTTGTTGCACCTTTAATAACTCAGCGTTACATATAATTTTATAATAAGATGCACCTTAGAAAAGGGTATGAGTGAGTGTTAATAAATATTAAATAGTTCTTTGGAGCTTAATAGGGTTGGCAATAATAGTGATGAGAAATTGAGAGGGGATTGATTTGGGTACTTGAATAAAGGGATAATGACATTTTGTTACACCTAACTATAGTGAAATGACACTATCACACCTTAATTACTTTTCTCTCTTTTTTAGTATCCTGACAATTTTTTTGTGACAACGTATTTCTAAAATGCTTAAAATACCTAAACTACCATTGGTTTAAAAAACCATAAATTGAATTTGTTCAATTTTTTTTATTTCTGGTTCAATTTGGTTTATATTTAAGATACAATTACAATTATTCTCCTAAATCTGAAATTAAATTTGATACATTTTAAATTTAGTTTGATGAATCAAATTGGACCAGTTCTATTCTAATTTCTTAGATTAAGGCTATTTTATTCATTTTAACATAAATTATCATAAAAAAAATTGTGAGAATATAAAAGTATTATTTTATTATAGGCAATAGTCACGTATAACAAAATGTCATTATGTTTTGAATAAATGTACGAAAGGATTGATGTGAACAAGACAAAGAAAAGGGAGAAATGAGATAATGGGCGAGAGGGGATTAATCTGGTCAGCATGGGCCCCACCTCATTCATTAGCCTCTAAAAGTGTTATCGTTGCTTTCCCACTTTTAGAAAAGTCAATATTTACCCCAGCTGGTTAATTTCAACTTTACTACGTCGATTTGTGATTTTATTGTCAAAATATGCGAAAGTATTTTTATTTTTATTATTTTATAAAAGCGTGTATTTTGTAAAAATTCAAATAGACACCCAAAACAATAAAATTAAATTTATATGGGGATATATATTATTTTCAACTACAAATCCTTGCAGAAATATATAGAAGCTAAATAAAAAGAAATGCAGTTAATGAGTAACAATTTTAAATATGAAATAAATTAAGAACAAGTGAAAATTTTACTTGCCCTTTAACTATAATTCGTTTTACCTAACCTCTCTTAAGTTCAAAAACAACTTGTGTGGAGTACATCAACCCCTTAAGTTTTTATTCTTTATTTTATATAATGAAAAAAATTCAAAATCATATTTATTTATTTATTTTAATTTTTAATACAATGATATTTTCGTCATTTCACAAAATAGTTAATAGAACATTTTAAAAAAAAGTTAACGAAAAAAGGTAAAGTAAAGTTTTTTTAAATTTAAGTGACTTCGCCAGTCGTTTTTAAACTTAAAATAAATTAAGTGAAACTCAACTATAGTTAAGGGGTAAGTGAAATTTTGTCTAA
The DNA here is from genome assembly GCA_036897365.1 of Geranium brycei. NCBI lineage: Eukaryota > Viridiplantae > Streptophyta > Magnoliopsida > Geraniales > Geraniaceae > Geranium > Geranium brycei. The sequence goes on from JAYMTP010000028.1 coordinate 29,108, forward strand.
AGATAATAAAAAATATATAAACCATTATAAATTATGGGAAAGACAATATAGCTAAGCATGAGGACGTTTTGACATCATAATTCCAAAATCGCAGTGAGTAAAGAATCAACCTCATTTTATTAGTTGAACAACAACAAAGTATGAGTAAAAAGAAGCTATCAATTTTCACTTTAAGATAGTTGAAAGTAGGCAGCCGATTGAATTGGGTGAAGGAAGTGGCCACTTTTGGCTTTTGAAAATATCAAACAATTATAAAGAGGTAAGGTACCCATTTAATTAATTAAGGGTTGATTGTTATTTACGATTAAACATACACAAGTTTCATAATTTTAAATTTTAAAGTATAATTAGTTTATAGTCATATATATTTTGAAATGGTTGTAGCATGGAAATATACTTTATATGAAAATAAGTCTTTTTCTTTGGTAAGCGCAATATAACGGCGAAGCTCCATGTCTTTATGACTTTTTTTGTTTAGCAAAAGTATATTGCATTAGAATAAGGCAGAATCAATCACTTCCAAGGCGGGAGAGAGAGGATAAAACTAAAATTACAAATACAAATACAATAAAATTGAGAAATTGGTCGTCTCCGGCAATCGTCCCTCTCAGTTCTTAAAGTGCTCTAACTCTCTTAATTTCGAGATCGCAAATCATTTTGATAGATGTGTTTTTGCGATTGCTCACTCTGATATTTCCGTCGAAGATATTCAGATGGAAATGGTTGAAAATTCAATTCTTGATGTTAAAGTTCAATCCATAGGAAGCAAAGTTTACCTTGTGACTTTCTCAAACAAAGAAACCTTCTCATACATGAAATTTGATGACTAGCTTTTGCTTAATCGGTGGTTTTTTTAATTCATGATTAATCCCTAATCGATTTCTTCATGGCTTGTTATAGCAACATCAACTCAAGTTGTTAAATTACAAAAATTAGTACTCAATGATTATCGAAAGTTAATGCTTCATCTCCATCCAACTCCAACACAAGTTGGTAAAATTTACTCAACATATTAATATTTATAATATTAATAATAAAATTTTAACGTATAAAATCTCTAATCTATACATCAGTTAGGTACTTAACCTAGCCGATGTACAATGTCTTCATTCATCGGGTGTACCAACTACCTATGGTATATGTCCCGACAAACATGTTCTTTGGGGCTTTACACCAAACACATTGCCCGGTGCATGGTGTCCATTGGGCGACAGTGAACTTACAGTAGTGATGACTTGTTTTTGGGTTTGAGATTTTTGTTTGGTTTTGGTTTTGAGATTTTTGTTTGATTTTTGGCTTGGTTTTGGGGTTTTGGTTTGTTTTTTTATTTTGAGAAACAAACCAACAACAATAGTAGAGAGAGTCTAAGAGTGCATCATCAGAGACATCTCAATTGTCCTAATTAATAACATAAACTTACAAAATTAACAAAATTTTGGGAGAAAATTATCATTTTATGTGATTTAACGTTAGAATTTAACGACACTAACGAAATAGAATACAGATGTAAGTCTTACAAATGAAAAACCGAAGCTTTCCTGTTTTAATAACTACAACAATTATTTATACATGATCTTACGCACCTCAATATGTTAATCAAGTATGACCGTTTGATATATATAATAATCAAAACCCTACTATCAGTTCAAGCCATTATTATTCTCATGGTTTATATATGTCAAGAGAATCATCATAAAGTGTAGATAACAAAAATCACTCATTTTGTTCTTAAAGAAAAAACGCCTCTCATCACATGCTCTCACAGAAACAAAAAAATAATAATGAGAAAACATGTTTCTTCTTCTTTCAAGATGCTCACGAAAAGAAAGGATTGAAAAAGAGCATGATCGGGCTTTAAAGTTAAAATCTATAACACAATTCCTTGGGTTTTGTAACCGCCTTAAAAAAAAGTTTATACGACATTTTTCTTATCAGCAATAACGAAATATATGTAAAATTAAGTCGTTCCAAGAAACTAAGTAGAAGAAAAGTGGCACAAGCGCCAAAAATATGCATGCAAGCACTCTTTAGAAAGTTTAAAGACCATGCTAGGGCCAAGATACCCACGCAATAAAAGAGGTGAGATGACGTTCGTGTGCTCTCTCAAGTAGCCGTAAAAAGGATCTATCCGACATATTACATGAAAAATTCACGATCGACATAGCTTGATTATAAGAATAAAAAGACACCATAGATCTAGTAGGAATCCCAAGTCCCAACACAATCAAGTTTGGTCTGGCAGAGAATAATCGGGTTTGGAGCAAGATCGGGGCAGTGATATTACACCACGGGGTAAGTACGATCATACCCTCCCTCCCTATCTCGTATATATAAATAATACTTTTGTGAAATATATTTTTAATCATAATTCTCAATGTATTTCAAGCAACAAAGGTTTTCCTTGTCACGTCCGCAGTTTCCCGCCCCATTTCAATCCCTACTTGATAAAAAAACTAGAAAAAATTCTACATACTCCCTCTAAACTGTGGTCGAGTTTCACTTAATCCCCTTAACTTAAAAATTAATTTGTGGAGTCCCTTTCGTTTGAAAATATTTTACTTTTTGAGAAATGTTGAAAATACCCTTGCATTGAAAAGTTAAAATAAATAAAAATGATTTTGAATTTTTTTATTTCTTTTACAAAAACAATATTTTAGTATTAATTTTAAAAAATAACAAACGATGCTTAAAATTATTTTTTTTTTGTATAAAAAACTTTTTAAAAATTATTTTTACCACTAACAAAATTTTATTTTTTATTTTTTACGATAAAAATATTAAAAAAACTCAACCGCGGTTAAAAGAGGTTATGCGAAATTTTTCAAAAAAGTTAACCAATGTCAAGTTGATGAATGCTTGTAATGTAGGTAGCTAGCTGGCTATAGCTATGTGTGCACTCTTGTGAATTGAAGCATGATCAACAACATCAAGTAACAAGTTTGGTACGTAGTAGGTTTTTAGATTTGTCTCAAACCCTACAAAGGGTGATTTGCAAGACATGCCATCAATCTTTTCACTTCGCCTTCAAGTGCATTTCAACTCTTTTCCCCAATTCAGAAATTTATCTATTTAAAACAAACCCACCAACATATAAATATTTTATCTTCTTTCCTCCAATTAGAAACCTTCAAAATGTCTAGCCTCAATTTCAAAGCCACAATCACTCTTCTAGTTGCAATCCTTGCCATATTCGCATCAAAAAGTTCCCTCGTCACGAATTCTCCTGTACCTTCCTCGATCGAATATATCTCATATCTCAGTCTGATCGTCGCGAAGTCAATATTTTCATTCTCGTCACAACTCGATCAACTCGATAGACATCATCACCACCATAAACGACGACCGGACGATGATGAACACAAGGGCAAAATCGTGTCTGTGTGCGACGATTTCCCACCAGATTTTCCTCCCCCGGACAGCGAAACGACCTCGACTATTTGTGTAGACAAAAAGGGTTGTTGCAATTTTACGTCGGTCCAAGCAGCGGTCGACGCTGTTGCCAATTTTAGCATGAAAAGAACCGTAATTTGGATCAACTCGGGTCTTTACTAGTAAGTCTCACATTGCATTCTATACATATGATTGATTAATGTCCATCCATTAAATTAATAGGTGATACAACTAAATTTATGTTAATTTTCTTGTATAGCGAGAAAGTGATTGTCCCGAGATACAAACAGAACGTTACATTTCAAGGGCAAGGGTACACAACGACGGCAATAGCATGGAACGACACGGCCTTCACTGCGAATGGGACATTTACTAGTGCCTCGGTTCAAGTTTTCTCTAACAACTTTGTTGCCAAGAACATAAGTTTTATGGTACATGCATACATTCGAATTGCCGATATAAAGTAGGAGTAAATGTTAGAGATTTTATACAGTTCATAATGCTTTATAACAACAAATAGCGCATTATTAAAGAGATTAATTGCGGAAGCGATACAGATCAACTAACCTCTCGCCATATAGCCATGAATCAAAGAACATACATGAGGGTTTTGGTGCTTCTAAACCCCTCACAACACTCTTTAATGGTATATAATTAAGTCTGTTTATCAGATTTGTGAGACTTAGGGACTAAACACACTTATTTATACATAGACTCAACTCTTAAGGTGATACGAGTAAAAATATGCTGAAAGTATGGGTCACACTCATTTATTATTTTTTAACCTGGAGTAACTTGTGGGAGAGGAAACCACAACTTCTGCCTATATTATTCTTGATTGATGGTAACAGTGACCACCGTGATAGAATAGCTTTAAGTTACTACATGATTTATTTTGATAAACATCTTTTACATCAATTGCAACTTATAACCCTATAGAATGTAAGTTTTGCAACTTACGACTCTATACATTGAAATTGTTGTAATTTACATGTTTAGATGAAGATGACAAGAATACTTTTATACTTAGATTTAAAGAATAACAAAATAAGTCCACAACTGAAGTTATTTTTTCTAAATTTTAATATGTGTATTTTCGTACAAATTTGTGTAATTTGCAAGAAATTGAATAAATAAGATGGTAAAATGTTACACTTAAAAATTTAGGATAGTAGAATACAAACTTTACACCACTGGTTTTTTACTTTAAGGGTGGCGCACATGACACATTACTAGGAAGCAAAAAAATGTCGTGGGTAGATGCCGGCGGCGCAAAGTGCCCTGCCTGTAACGTGCAACTAACATTGTACAATGGTTAGTTATGGGTGACATGCGTGAATATACGTGCACAGCCCGTAGGTATGAATGTGGTCCGTGCACGACTACTAACACCAACATCACACGTTGGTATGTGCGCGACACCAGTAATGGTAGCGCTCATGTGTCTGTGTGCAACTCCTAATAACAGTTGCACACATACTTTGTGTGCCACCCGTATCAAGGGCCGCACACGTTCACATTCAGGTGCACCATTCCTAATACGGGCTTCGATGATATAGACTTGAAATTTAAGGGTTGTAAATTACAAAACGATACATATCTCAAAATTGCAATTACCTAAGAGTTAAAACAAAACGGGTTGTGATATTAATTTATTTATATTTTCAAAAATAGAATTTGGCGCCAATTCCTCATCCCGGAGATATAGGAGCACAAGCAGTGGCAATGAGAATAGTCGGAGACGAAGCTTTGTTCTTGGGTTGTGGCTTCTTTGGAGCTCAAGACACACTCCTTGATGATAGAGGCCGCCATTATTTTAAAGAGTGTTACATTCAAGGTTCCATCGATTTCATATTCGGAAACGGCAGGTCAATTTACGAGGTAATTTTATATTCTTTTTCGTTTTAAAATGACTATTGTTAAATATGGGTTAGTCCATAAACGTAAATTGAACAAAGTTAAGACACATGTCATCTTGAACATTTTTCAACTTTTTTCCAACTGGAATATTATTTGTTTTTATAATTGTCTCACATCAAATATGTGTATATCTAGAAATGTCAGTTGATATCGATAGCAAATCCTGTTGCGCCGGGATCAAAGAGCATAACTGGAGCCCTAACGGCACAGGGAAGGGCTATAAAAGACGAAAACACGGGTTTTGTGTTCATCAACTGTGAGGTGGGAGGATCTGGAAGAGTATGGCTCGGTCGAGCTTGGAAGCCTTTTTCGCGTGTCGTTTTTGTCAATACGAGCATGACAGATATCATTGCTCCCGAGGGCTGGAATGACTTCAACGACCCTACCAGAGACTTGTACGTATATAATCAATTCTTATTTTTTATCATTAATAACCGTATGTGAATTAGAATTACTGACCTCATGTTTATCATATGATTTTCTTCTGTTTTAATCGTAATTTTTAGTACTTATATGGGTGCACGTGAAGCATATATATATATTGATTTAAAAACTTTTAATATAATAGAAATATGGGGTAAATATTACCAAAAAAAAAGTTGTCATGAACTTTTCCGATTTTGCAAAAATTGGCTGTGAACTTACCATTTTTACAAATTGTGTACATGTATCTAAAATGACAAAAATACCCTTGAAATAATTTTTTTTAAAATTAAATTTAAAAAAAATATTTTTTTCACCTAGACTTTGTTGGTTTTTTATTATCTTGCACGTTATTAATGTCCTTTCATGAAAATTCAAATTTAGATAAGTTCACAGTGAGAAAAAACTGGTGAGTTCGAGTGAAAAACTTTATTTTTATGCTTGAGAAATTGTGTACATTTGTCCAAAAATATTCTTGAAATAGTTTTCTTTTAAATTCAAATTTAAAAATATTTTTGTTCAACTCAAATTCGTTACTTAATCCATGTTCTAGGCCGACTTTTGGGGAACCATGTTATAGGTCTTTTAACACATTTGTCAGTATTCGAAGAAAAAACCCACATATACCAAGATTCGAATTCATGATCTCACATATGTTAGTGTAAACTCCTTACCACTTGGCCCAACTTGTGTTGGTTCTCTTGCACGCAATTGATATCCTTTCGTGAGAGTTTAAATCTAGAAGAGTTTGGAGTAAAGAGAAAAGCCGGCAAACTTGAGTAAATAACATTATTTTTTAATTTGATTTTTTCAAAAAAAATTAATTTTGACAATTTCGTTATTTTTTTACAAATATACACATTTGTAGAAAATGATAGATTTGCAGCTATATTTTACAAAATTGAAATAGTTTATTGCAACTTTTTGTAATTTTCTCAGAAATATATTGTGAATATTAATGTGACACGTGATATGTAGGACTGTGTTCTATGGAGAATACAATTGCACAGGCGTAGGAGCGAATATGACTTTGAGAGCGCCTTTTGTTCAGCGACTAAACGACACTCAAGTTTCGCCGTTTCTCAACACTTCTTACATTGATGGAGATCAATGGTTGCTTCAAATGCTACCTTCACCCTCTTAATTAATTAATTAATTAATAATTATATTTGTACAAAATGTAATTATTTTACTTGTTCAGTAATTTGGAAAGATACCGATGCTTCTTTATTAATCCATTTGTTAATGCTATTTCGTATATGCGCACATAAACTTGCTATTATTTCGAGCTCAATGTTTTTCTCATTTTTAAAATGATATAATTACTGTTGGACAATATTATTATTATTAGAACTCTTGTATAAGTTTTAAGTGTGATATTAGAATTCGGTTTTAAGGTTGTACTTGTATTTCATTACTAAATGAAGGGAAAATGACATTTTATACACCTAATTATACAACTTTTCCACTTTCATTTCCTAACTATTTCTTTTACCTTTTTCAGCATCCTAACTTAGAGACAACCTACCCTCTGAAATTGAACCGGTTTAATTTCAATAATCTCTGATTCATCACGGTCTAGCAAAACGTACTTCGGTCACCTGTCGCCGGCCACCTCGCTTCCATCGAATGAGCTCCCTTTTTTCGAGCTCATCTCTTTCATTTTTTCGAGCTCACCTCTTTCATTTTTTCAGTGAGTGAGTGTGCTTCATTTTTTTCGGCCAGTGAGCTCTATTTTTTCGAGCTCACCTCCTCCATTTTTTCCGGCGAGTGAGTGAGCTCCATCTTTTCTAGAGAGTGGGCTCCATTTTTTTGAACTTACCTCTTCCATTTTTTTCGACGAGTGAGCTCTATTTTTTCTCGTGACTGAGCTTCATTTTTTCAAGCTCACCTCCTCAATTTGTTTCCGGCGAGTGAATGAGCTCCATTTTTTCGAGCTCACATCTTCCATTTTTTCTGGCGAGCGAGTGAACTCCATTTTTTCCCGCGAGTGAGCTCCTTTTTTAGAGCTCACCTCCTCCAATTTTTCCGCGAATGAGCTCCATTATTTTCGATCTCACATCTTACATTTTTTCGGCAAGTGATTGAGCTCCATTTTTTTCGACAAGTGAGTGTTGGGAAACGTAGGATCTCATACATAGCAGCGGAAGTAATACAACAAAAATTTAACCGCGTTCCTAAGCATGGATCAACTGCATGTTTAAGCTTAATCGATGAAAGGGATGGAAACTCTTATTTACATCTTGTAGATCCGACTTTACAAAACCTTTGAGAGTGCACATGTTCTTCGCGAATCAATTAAAAGCGTCTCCTTTGGGATGCGCTCTCTACCGGTATCCACACGAACAAGTCTTGATCGAAGCTTGACGAAAATCATTCTACTAGAATTGATCTTCTCAAATAAGATCTAATTAAATATTAATTAGATATAGATTTTTTAGCAGAGTTGATAATGTTGCGAATATCGCATTAGGGTTTCAAGTAAACTGATGCGACATATATATAGCCTTTTGGGTTAGAGATTTGATTCCCAATAAAATCCTACTTAATTGTGAATTTCCAATTCATAATTTACCCAAAAATTCGTGCTCCATAATTCCCAAATGCCTAATCCGAATCAGATTCAGATTTAGAATGGGGAAAGAAAACAGTGTCGTCGCCATGGACCCGCCACGGGGACTTAGCCGATTAGTCTCCCCGTGACCAATTGCTTTGGCCACGAATCCGCCACGGGGTTGTGGCCATTTGACCATCCTGTGGCTAAATGTCCATGGTCACGGCTCGTGGCCTTTTTTGTTGTCCCGTGGTTAACCTTTGCCACTGGGTTGTGGCCACTGGTGCATTCCGTGGCCAACCACTGGTCACGGATCCGTAACACAAGAAAAGCTATATCATAAACCTTTAAAAAATCAAAATCTCTGAAGTAGGTAAAAATGCAAGAAACTATTAGGACATGGAGCTAGAAAAGCTATATCGGGAACATTAAAGTCACTCGAGTAGCTTTAAATCTCAAAAACATTAGAAACTTTCTACGCGTAGCTAGGAATGTGAACTAACCTCTTCCTCCAGCTCGTAGAAGGTATTGTACAAAACCCAATCCACCTCATCGATATTAGTGAACTGGGCATTCACCATTAAATCATAGTAAGCAGGATAAGAATCCGGCTCCTTCAAATACAAAGGAAAAATGGTGAAATGTTTTTAATCTACGGTAGAATTTCGCTGTCACGTGTCGCTCACTGAGACAATGCACGTGCAGATCATCAACGATCCAACATTTGGTATTGGTTCGGACGGTTTGGACACTCAACTCGGTTTGTACTAGAGTCCACCCCTATATATATGGTTCGCACAATTTGATTTGAAATGTATATTTTTATTATAGTGAAGAGTCGGACTTAATATTTCAACACTAAGTTCAAGCATCAGCGGCACAACTCATCTTCGTCAATAATTTGATCCTTGTCCTTGGGAGTTTGCGACAACCTACTAGGGAGCAAGTGTATGTTGTAAACGATGGCTCTCTGTGCCTGAAAACTAGGATGCATGATTTCTGCAGACTCATTTTTAATTATATTTACAATTTTAACGCAAAGTACTCAGAGACATTGAATAAGAAGATAATCACGAGTACGACACCATCTGTCCTTATACTCGTTCAGGCGCTCTATTCAGATTTTTAAGGAATTTTTACAATCACATGCCCAACTACAACATAAAGCAAATTGGTTCCGTTATTGATTACTCATATCTTTCGTTGTTAATTCATCCGCTATTTGAATTTGAATTGACATATATAATCTATCATATATTACTATGTCAAATTATTATTATTCTTCGTCGTCATTCAATTGTTTTCTTAACATCATCCAATTGTTTTTTTTATAAAATCATCCAATTGTTTCTAAAAATTTAATATACCACAAAAATCTTCTTATTATATACTTGTATAATTTTGGGGCATTGATCTCTTATCCATTTAGAGCTTGTGATATGCCGTTGGAAAGATCTCATATCCTAGATTATGTGAACGTGTTTCACATTACTCTAGGTTGAGTCTTAACGTTCCAAAATCATAGCTCAGGTCGAACCAATCACAATTTCAAACATATTTTAACTTTTTTCTTTTTAACCAATATATTTATTTTTGATTCTTAACCACCACCTCTCATAGGACTCTATATTACACGAAGTGAGACGCTACCATATCATAGGTATTCATCCAAATGAAATAAGCCCTGACATTGTACGTGTCAAAGATGGGAAAGCCTATCTCGTGGCCCGTTCACTTAAGTATATTGAGAATAAGGCTAAACGGAATTTCGAGGACATGCCGAACTTCCTAGATAAGGAGGTCTTTGATGAAATTTACCAATCTCCCTCCTTCAACCACTTCATCAGTCTTTTAAGAGGTCTTAACTCGATATCATACATTTCTTTAGTTTTTTCGAATGAGAAGTTCCCGCAACTGGCAGAGCTCAATCCGTCAAGCGGCGAGGCAGAGCCAAGGTAAGGGTTGGAGCTACTCGTTCCTTATGTTCGTTTCTGAAGGTTAGCGTTTGTTTTCTCTTCTTTTATGTACAACAAATTAAAATTAAATAAAATAAAACTAGACTGTCTGAACCGGTCGTCTGGACCACCTAATTGCAAAAAAACAAAAATCGGTTAATTAATTTGACAAAATCGAGTCAGTGTTTTAAAAATTGGTGCCTAAGACGGCTGTCAGGTCCAATTTTTACAACACCGTGCATAACTAGGGATGTCTGTGGTCCGGTTAGCCGATCCAAAGAGTCTAAAGTTAAACTGAATCAAGAACTCTGATTTTATAATTTTGGAGTCATAACCAAAGCCGGGTATACGTGAATGGTCACTTTTTAACTACCAGAAATTGGTTCTGTTTTTTATTTAAACTAAACTAACCAAATTTTATGGGCATGAAATTTAGGCCCAATTTTTTATTCATTCAACATGGTAATTAAGAATGTGCATAAACATTCACTTTAAATGGCCAAAAAAACCCACAATGAAATCAAAATTTAGGTAAGAGTTTTTATGTGGAGTTAAATGTTGTCGTTTGTAAGGATACAAAAGAGCCCCTTCATAATACGTGGATGATTTTTGGTGTGCACGTGTTAAGTGGAATTTTGGTTCGGTTTATCCGGTGTACTAGTGGTTTTTTATTATACGAACCAAAATCAACCAGTTCACTTAAAAATAAAATTATAACCTAACCATAATTCATGGTTTTTGATTTTTTGGTTCAGTCTGATTTTTGGTTCGGTGTTGATTTTTTGTTTAAAATAAACACCCATGTGATATGAATGACACTAATATTACCAACATGGAGAGGAATAGCACCAGAACCCTAAATACCAACTCGGATTGGAATCCACGTAGCCAAACGATCTCTGAACACGCATGAGACATTGCCCGATACTCTGCTTCCGTGGAAGATTTGGAGACACGATCTTGTTTTAGTTCAATTTGGATCTTTATAACTTAATGCATGCTATCCTCAAGTTTCTACGATGGTTATAACCAAAATGTATCATGAATTGACATGTTCATACGCGACACACTCAACCCGTGAATGCATAAAGGCGTACAAGAATGATACTAAAATATATTCTCTAATGCGGGGAATATAGCATAAAAGTTACTCGGATGCGACTGTATTAAGGGAAGTGGGATTTAGCAGTATCACGACAATTTTAGCAGTATTACTTGACGACCGGGGCACTTGATATGCAACTGGGAGTGAGTGAATCTTGCTTGTAATATTTTTTTATGTCAAGTATCACAACAACATGCCAAAGAGTGTAAGACGCCGTGTTTGGTTCAAACGAACTTTCTTTGAGAACTCTGGGTATGTCTCATCAAAGACAATCCAGTCTTCGCCGTCTTTTTATCCAGAAGTGAACTTCCAATTTTTTTGTTCCGAATCTCTCCACAAAGCAGACACTCCTTCAGTTTTGAGTATTCTCTATAGAACAAAACACAACCATAGTATCATGTATCGTATTTCGTGCATGACATTTCTATTGCTTTCAATCTTTGTTTTGTCGCGACGTAGTTCGACACATAAGCATTCATTGCAAAATGTGTTAGAAAACTCTACACCAATGTCGCCAAATGTCGTATATGTCATTCTAGTCTTGGGATCTGCAGCTCTGCCACCAATGTTTGTATTTAGCAGTAATTCCTCTAGCTACTAACTCTTCGATTTCGTCCAACATATCCTATTCGTTATTTCCTTCAACACAAACATCTTGGGATGGGTCTACATCTTTTACGAAGTATTGTGTAGGGTCACATTAAGACTCGGAGGTGAAAATTATTGTATACTAGACTCGGCAATTCGCTTTCTATTGCTACTCTCACCCACATATCTGGAAGAACCTACCTGGTTCTGGTCCACATATTCAGGTAGGTTCCAATTCCTACTCCAGATTGATTGTTGTGTTGGTCTTGCCTATTTGTTTGGCCACACAACTGGCAAGCTATAATTAAGACTCCCATATATGTAAATTTAGAAGCTGGTAAGTAAAGATTATAATATATTTGCTAAATAATTTAATTTGTCATCGCACTAATGTGATAGTAAAAAAAAGTATCATCATTTTGTAAATATTTATTGTTTTAAATGAAGAGGGTGAATCTGAAATGAAGAGGTTTCGACTTGATGGTGTTGGGCTCAGAATCACACCTTCGTTTTGCAATAAAAAAATTTAGAGCGCTATTTTACAAAAATTAAATAATTCAGGGTCACTATTTATAAATTTCCCAAGAAATAAATTCAAACTATAAACTCCTACATTTTGGGGACCAACTTCGAGAAGTAAATTTTGTTGTGAGTGATATGACCAGCTACATCTCCTCATAAACGTAACCATACTGTAAGAACTATTCCAAATTTATATAAAAAAAATGCTGGTAAATTTACCATTTTTTTGCCAAAGCATGTACGTTTGTGATGTTTTTTAACTTAAGCTTGTTGGTTTTTCTCTTTATTCCAAATTTGTCTGGATCTAAAGTATATTCTTATTCTTCCAAATTCAAGTTACCTTTTATTGATGCTCGTTGATCACTTCATTGATGATACAAGACGAGTGGCCTGACCATTCCATCATGAGATCGATGCAGGGAATGACAAGGTTACAGTTGCGTAATACTCTTGATCAGGAGCATTCTAGTGAGGATTGAAGCCGAAACTAGTATTTGTTGCAGAGAAATGGTTGATTTAGCATCAGGGTTGGATGAGTTTATTTTTTACTGTGTGTGAGTTTCCATGTTGGATATATTTGTGACTTGTTGCTCGCATTGCTTCCACGAGTCTTGCCTCGTGCGGTGGATGGACAAGAACAACTCCTGCCCTCTCTGCCGAACCCAATTCATATCATGATTCCATTCTGTATTTTTTTTGTAATTAAACTTTTATTCTTACAAAAATGGATGTCAATCATATCGTTTTAGTGGTTTGTTTAATTTTCACACCATATATTAATTAAAAATTAAATCTATCTATATAAAAAAAACTCTATAGGATAAACGAGTTAGCTCGACTCGCCTAATTTTATCATCAATAATTTATGAAAAATTTAGAAATATATACATATGGGCTGATTAAATATTAAAATGAATGATTTGGACCTGTCGAGAAGTGTTTTTGGGATATAACCATCCTGTTATAGACAGCGTTTGGAATACATCGAACTTAGGAAGTGACTATATAGGAATCCACGAAGACTTCAAAGTCCTTAAGAATTCAATGATACTACGACAACTGAGAATGTTCATGACTGTATCTATGACACATTGCTCAGCTCGGGTCTTCCGATATCATTTCTCTACTCAAAATCTATGATCTGACTTGGTAACCCTTTACCCATGATCACTAGAGCGTGATCATCAGTTATCCTCATACTGGTCGCTTTATGAAGCCTTTTGACCAGGGATCTGTCAAATACAATTTCTAGCAATATGATTGCACTGTCTTAGGGTTCTATTATCAGAGACCCCCTTCTGATGACCTTAGATGAAATTAAGTACTTAACTTATTATCATAACACAATGATAATAAATGGGCCAGTTTATTGCTGATAAAATATATAACGTTTATACATAAATGTTATTGACCTAGGGCATATTCCCTTCAGTGAGCTCCGACTTGTCATTATCGCCGGTGGGCTGAGGCTGGAGGCGAGTGTCAGAAAGACCGAAGGCGAGCATCAGAGAGACCGGAGGCGAGCATCAGAGAGACTGGAGGCGAGCATCAGGCCCAAGAAAAAGAAGAAGATAAATCAATTTCTTGATTTCAAAATTGAACCGATTCAATTCTGGTTTTTTAAACCAAACTAAACGGTTCAGTTCTGATTTCTTAAACTATTTCAATTATAGGGGTATTTTAGGTATTTTTGCTATTTTAGGAGTAAGTTGTCCTAAAATGATAGTTAGAGTGCAAAAAAAGGAAGAAAAAAAAATAGTTAGGGTATCAAAGTGAAAAAGTGGTATAGTTAGGTATACAAAAATGTCATTTTCCCCTAAATGAATGACACACAAACTCTAAGAGAAATGAGTGGTAGCGGAGAGTTAGGGTGGATTATGTTATGGTTAGTTTTTGTTTAGCGTTATTGGTCGGTTTATGTCCGACATAGGTCCCTGGAGACGCCGAGAATTTATTATGTGTCCAGATCGACAAGAGATTCGGCTGGCCATATCATCAGGCTAACGGTTTTGTTTCGGACGGACTAGGGCAGTGCTGCTCTACTCCGGACTGGTGAAGTGGTTGGGCCTGACTCCCTTCGCTTTGCTACTCGACCCTGGCAGACTATGAAGTATGTGGTTTGTTCAGGTTAGTGTGTGGGTGGACGTTCTGTAGCCGGTCTGGCTCCTGGTGTTTTTCAGAGATAGAGTATCGTTTATGTTGCCTTCTACGGTTTCGTTGTGAACTATATGCGCTGATGCTCGATCTCCTGATGTGGATTTTGTCCATCTCGTATTAATATTGAATGAATGATTAGTTCGCTTTAAAAAAAATCTCTGAGAGAAACTATTTTCCACGGCTTCTACCATTCTACACCAAAACTATTTCTCATCTCCTCTTCATCTATATTGTCTTTTACTACCTAACCATGTTTAACTTTTTGTAAACGTGCGATACATTTCTTGGTATCCCTTCCCTTTTTTCCAAAGAAATTATACAGTTAGACTTCTTATATACAAATTCGATTAGAATTAAAGAAAAATATCAAATATATCATAAATTAAGAGTCAGATATTGGTAAAAAAATATTAAACTTAAGAATACTGAATTTGAAAACGAGACTTATAGTTAGGTATATTTGTGTGTAATTATTCCTTTAAAAAAGAAGGATATTCGGAGGCAAACCACCAAATATGCCGAAATGCGTGGGTAGACGAATTTGAAGGGAAAAAAGAGTCGGCAGACACACACAAGACGAAGTCGCGAATAGAGGGAGAATAAGAAA
Source organism: Geranium brycei (assembly GCA_036897365.1). Taxonomy (NCBI): domain Eukaryota; kingdom Viridiplantae; phylum Streptophyta; class Magnoliopsida; order Geraniales; family Geraniaceae; genus Geranium; species Geranium brycei. The sequence goes on from JAYMTP010000028.1 coordinate 44,329, forward strand.
AATAAAAGGAGCAAGCCATGCCGTGAAATGAATAGTTCACAATCGGTCAACATCGTCAACACCTGGTTTCAATTTTCAAATTCTTTTTTATTTTTATTTCTACTTTTTTAATTCACCACCGAAATGGCCGACACCGCCGCCACAGCCCCTTCCTCCGCCGCCGCGGAGAAGACTGCCAATTCCAATGTTAAAATGAATCCGCCGCCGACGGATCGTCCCGTGAGAGTCTACGCCGATGGGATCTACGATCTCTTCCACTTCGGCCACGCCCGTTCCCTCGAACAAGCCAAGAAATCGTCCGTTTTATTTGATTGTGTATACATTTTGAATTTTAGGGTTTCTATGTTTTGGGGTTGAGTTCTTGAATGGAGATTATTGGTTTCTCCTTTGTTTGTAGGTTTCCAGATACGTATCTGCTGGTTGGGTGCTGCAACGATGACATCACCCACAAATTCAAGGGCAAGACTGTTATGACAGAAGCTGAGCGCTACGAATCTCTCAGGCATTGCAAGTATGTGTTCATTGCTTTGCTGCTATGTTGAAATTTATACACAGATGATAAGTAAATACATTCATTTGCTGCTCTATTGAAAATCGGATTAAAGGATTAAACAGGGACTGGTCGGGGGATTCATCTGGGACTAGTTGGAAATTCTTACAACACTATTGAAAAATGCCTTCATTGTATTCTTAATTTGAGCAGATTTACGATTATTATGATTGTTGTTTTTTTATATTTTGTTTAAAATAAAATGAGTATTTGAAACCATTTTTTTGTTGTTCTGAAATTTGTTCAGGTGGGTGGATGAAGTAATTCCAGATGCACCATGGGTGGTCACTCCGGAATTTCTTGACAAGCATAATATCGACTTTGTGGCTCATGACTCTCTTCCGTAAGAATCATGATATTGTTAAACTTGTATGCATTGCTAGCAGTAACAATATGTGTTGTATTTGTGGATCACGTTAATAAAATGTTGTAGAAAACTAGCTTTTTTATTACCATGGAGAAATTTTGATCTGTTGTTTCGCATACGGGTATTAGGGTAGTAATATGTTGGTCCTTCTGTTTTCTTGTAGCGGTCTTTGCTGTCTATCATTTTACAATTAATGCCATTCCATTTGTTTTTGCTAGTATAACTTATTGCTTTTGCATTTGTTTTGTATGATTTGTTTTTTTAAAAAAGAAATGTTGGTGAATCTTGTACAGCTATGCAGACGCCAGTGGTGCTGGAAATGACGTCTATGAATTTGTGAGTATGAGCAGAGGCTCTCTATAGAAGCTATTGATTCTTTATTTTTAAACACATATTTATGTGAGGCTCTTGTTTCAGGTAAAAGCTGCCGGGAAGTTCAAAGAAACAAAACGTACTGATGGGATTTCTACATCGGATATTATAATGAGGATTGTTAAAGATTATAATCAGTATGTGATGCGAAATTTGGATCGTGGGTACTCAAGAAAGGATCTTGGAGTCAGCTATGTGAAGGTATGATACTGTCTGGCATGGTATGAGTGGCTAGGTGTTTGATATCCTTTTTTGCTAGGTTAACTGATTTTTTTTCTTTGATTTAAACAGGAAAAGCGATTGCGGGTGAATATGAGGCTAAAGAAACTTCAAGAGAAAGTGAAAGAACAACAGGAAAAAGTAGGTGAAAAGGTATGTGTACTGATATGTCAAACAATTGCCGTTGTTTCTGACCATTTGCCTGGACCATATGATGCATAAGATGGCTTTCATACCCCTTTTGGGGCACGCCATCATCGATCTGTCAATATCTTCATCCTTGCTAGATTTATAGTTAATTTCTTTATCCTGAACTTCAAAATTCTTCTCGCCCGCTTCTATTTCCAGTAATGTTATTATACTGATACCCTCAATTTTCTCACCATTTTTACTCGTATATTGTATGACAATGTTTCTTTGTTGCTATAACTGATACACCAAACCAGACCCCAATTTTCACTTGTAGCAGCATTACTGACCTATCACTTCCATTGAATGACACTTGTGTCTTTAGCTAACCCTTAACCCAACTTCCAAACATAATTGTGGTTTGCATTATACTGCATGACTACTAGACCCAAAACATATGCATGCTTAATTAGCATCAAATCTAAGATACGACGAGTTAAAAGTATAGGCTATGTAAGAAAGAGCTATAATATTCTAGTTCTGTTAATGCATATAATGTATATAAAGCCATCCATCATCTATGGAGGGTCAGTTATGTTTGCGAGGAAATTGTTCCCTGTCTTGTCCCAAGGCAACAACCTTGCAATTGCATAACATTGGCTAGTTAAACCAACATATTCTATTCCAAAAACGAATCTTCATTTTCAGCTGGTAATTTTCTGGAGAAGTATCATGCAGATGAGCAGTGTTTTAGACTCGTGACTGGCATATACCCAAGCCCATTAGCTACATTAGTGCAATGAAAAGTAGCACTATTGTCAATTAGGAGCTGCATCCTTTGGTCCAAACCATCACTCATGCTTTATGAAATTCTTAAATGGTAGAATACTGTCTTATTAAAAGTGTGAGACAAAGGAAAAGGGAACTAGTTATGGACGAAATAGTTCTGATGTATTGCATTTTTGAGTTTATTCATAATTTTCCCTCTTTTAGCTCTTGTTAGGATTTCTTATAAATATTTGGATATTTTTTGTTCTTGATTCTTGTTGGCTTTAATTAGAGCAAGGTGCTAATGTTGACGTCGTTCTCAATTATGGCTTGCATACTCTTTTGATGGATATGTGTTCTTTTTGCCTTGAAATTGCAGATTCAAACCGTTGCAATGCATCGCAATGAGTGGGTGGAAAATGCAGACCGCTTGGTTGCTGGTTTTCTTGAGATGTTTGAAGAAGGGTGTCATAAAATGGTGAGTTGATTCACAAATAAATCCTTGCATGTAATTAAATCTATCTTGTGATCATTTGACATGGGATTTGGGTGTTCACCAGGGCACCGCTATTAGGGATCGAATCCAAGAGCGGTTAATGGGACAACAATCTCAAGATTCGTATATGCTGGAAGACGGTAGTGATGAAGAATACTATGACGAAGATGATGAAGAGTATTATTATGACAATGATGAAGAATACGATGATAAGAAAGAGAAAAGAGGAAAAAAGTAGACGGGTTTCTCCTTGCTTGCATTGCATTGCAGACTGTACCTGTTATAATGATATAATGGGGTTTCTGTAAAGCTATACGATAGGGTAACATACAACCGTCACAAGTAGTTTGGATTTAAGTTTAAAACGTTTGACTTTTTTTGTGTAGTCATGTTTTTCTTTTGTTAGTTCAGGATTGGCAACAGGAATGCTGTGATTGTTTTCATCTATAGGTATTTGTATAATTTTTTAGTGAGGGTTCATGAATTGGGACTTGGTATTTTCTTTCTAATGTGAAATACTAGTTTACATTAGATTATGTTCTTGTTCAGGAAAAAGCACATAATCATTGATCTCAGCACTGGAAACAACAATAAGATCGACTGTGCTCTCAAGAACAAGCAGGAGTTCATCGAGACGGTCTACCGCGGAGCAAGGAAAGGTCGCGGTCTCGTCATTGCTCCCAAACACTACTCGACCAAGTATAGTTACTAGATGTTTTTTTTTCTTCATGTTGCCGTGATTTGGAGTTTTTTTTGCTGTTGAAAATCCGATTTTGGGTGAAGACCATATAGTTCACTTCATTATTTCAATAACGGATAACTTTCTTAACAAAACATCATTTCCACTTACTTATACCTGATTAAATTTTTGGTCTTTCAGATGCACCCATGCTTTACTTTTTTTCCACACTATCAAAATATGGATATAAAGTGTTAAAATGTCAAGTGAAAAAAACAAAAATGCACTTGACAAATTTTCAAAGTATCTCATCAATTAGGGTTTCGGATTTTGGGATTGTCGAAATTGTTCCTACTCACCGGCTGCACCTTCTTTCGCCGGACGGCTGATTCACCCGCAACCAGTGAAGGGCATTTTCATCTTTTTACTACAAATTTTAACATTTTTCATCCAAATTCTAACAGTGCGGAAAAAAAATAAAACTTAAGTGCATATGAAAGACCCAACATCTAGTTAAGTGTAATCAAGTGAAAATTGTGTTTAGTTTAGAGTAATTATCTATCCTTTTCACTTTCAACTATTTTTAAAAAATATATGATTATGTATTAAAGATGTCACCATGCAATTTGTAAGGATATTTTTGTGTTTTACCATTCAATGGTAACTTATTATTTTCTTGCAATAAAAGTAGTTTACAAATGTCCAATAGCACATTTCCGCTTTTGTAATTATCTCTTATTAATTTTTCTTTGAAACTAAAGTTATAAATCTCGTGATTGTAAAGATTTCAGTGTGTAAAAAAAATTCACAAGAGAAATCAATAAAACTCGTTCATGAAAACAATAGATATTGAGTTGTGAATTTTTGAAGTTGTTACATTTGGTCAAGAGGGGAACGTGAAATTAGAGTTAGAAAGATATTTGAAAGAGGCGCCTAAACAACATGTGCCTTCTTTTGATGTAGTGGGTTGGTGGAGATCTATTTGCCATAGGTTTTCGATTATATCTAAAATGACTATAGACATTTTAGCCATCTTGATCTCCACAGTTTCATCCGAACCAACTTTTAGTACTTGTGGTAGAGTGGTAAATAATTGTATAAGCTCTTTTAAGTACTGAAATGGTTCAAGCTCTAGCCTGCACTCAATGTTGGTTGAGAAATGCCCCTATTCCCATGCTATTAGAGGAAGAGATGTTACAAAAAGAAACATGCGAAGAAGGTATTGAATATGTATTATTGTTGTCATTTTCAGTTTCTTGTATGTATTCAACTTCAACAATTTGTTATTTATATTTTTGTTATGTTTTGAGTACAGAACTTGCACAAAATGTGTCGACTGATTGTGTTCGAACATTTATTTGTGGGAGGTATTAAGTATTCTGTATTAAATTCAATCGATGCATTTGTCTTGTTCAATAAATATTTACTATTTTTCAATTACTATCGTATTCACTGATGTTCAATTACTATTCATTGTTGTTCATTTACTAAATTAATTAATAATTCAGTTGATGCATAAATATTTAATGTTGTTCAATTACTATTGATGCTCATATGTTCCGAACATTGTATTGTTTTGTTTATGCAATTTATTAATTCATTTGCCTTGTTTGTACTTTGACTAAAACAGAGACTTTAACTTTGTCAATACGTGAATGTTGACTTTTGAGTTTGAGGATTTGATGAAGACTTTCTAAAGTGGAAGACTCTGTTTTATTGATTGCATTTGTTGTTTTCATTTTTCATTCTCTGAAGTTGGATTGTGATATGGTGTGGTGAAGTACTGAAATGAACTGTCGATGAACACCGAACTGAGCAATTACTATTTTGCCATAGATTAGAGTTTTTTTTTTCATGGATAATTCAAAAATTGAGGGCTTTGAATCCTCTTTTTGAATTGCTAAAAAAATTAAGAAAATAGGGTTTAATTGTTGTTTATATGAAAACAGTGACCACAAAGAAGTCAAAATATATTTAATACTGGGCTTTATTGCACTCGGTTGAAAAAAAGGTCCAAAATACAAGCCCAACAAATTTTCTAGAAAAATCATCAAACTGCCAAACCGTTCGAACCAAACCACTCAATCGGTCAGTTAAAATCGAACCAAAACTCCTTTGAAAGGATCGGTCTTCGCTTTTAAATATCTGAAAATCAAATCGGTTAGTTCAATTCGGTTTGGTTACTGAACCGTGCAGTTATCTTATATCGTGAGGTGGCAAGGTGATAAAAGGAGTAGCAAATAAAGTCACCCAGTTGTCACGCCCGAAATTTTTTCGCTTTTAGAATACGCCCACGTGACTCTCGTACATACCATGCGAGTCTCTCCCTCCACTAAAGGCCCCGAGTGCGATGCCTTCGTGGACACTCCCACTTTAGCATCGAGCCCATGTTTACCTAAGCCCTCGCTCTGCTAGAAGAATTCCGTCAAGTACTGTGACAACTCCGTTGTTCGATAGCGATGATTACGCCGAGGCTCTGATCAAACATCCTCAGACCAGACTAGCTTCACTAGCCACACTCCAATCAACTGCGAGCCTCTCGCTAGAAGGTGTTTACCGTGAAGCTAGAGCGAGGACCCTGCATTTCTCCACCCCACACGAGGCCGCGATATGGAGAAACCCTCACTACGGTCTTGGAGACAGGAAGGCCACTTATAGCTGGTTAGAACTTCCCCGAGAGACGTCAAGAGCTGAGATACCTCATCACCATCAACAGATGGCACGACTCCGGCCCTGTTCGACGAGTTCGGGAATGAGGTTCCCTCTCCGACTCCGACATAGAAGGGTTAGAACGGTTTCTCTCTGCCTCCCTAATTGGCAAGGCTGATTGGAGAAGAACCCGACATGTTGCTAAAACCAACCTGGCCCAAGCCAGGGCACCTACGCTGCGCCTAGATCATTTCCCTATCCACTTGGGGTTCCTCCACCAATAGGTTGATCTAACAAAGGAGTGGGGATACTCCTAGGAGCAAAGCGACTCCTTCCAAGTCACGATCCAAGATGCCAACACTCAACTCCCGCGAGAGGACGCGACCTTTCCAACACCAGGGAGCGTCGACAAGAATGCTCGACTGTAAGACCTCGATAGGTACCGTTGAGTAAGGTTCGGTCCGGTCCTGTTACGGATGGCCGGCCTGGCGGGCCATCTAGGCACGTTCCCATTGGAACCTAGCTAGGGTATTGGGATTCGCCGTGCCTCCGTAGCCGGTTCCCAAACCCTGAAGCGTCAGGCAAAGAATTTCCGACCCCCAATTGGCTCTACGGGCCATGTATCGGAAAGTTGGAGGAGAACCACAAGAAGGACTGCAACGCCAAGAAGTTGAACCGGCCGGCCCAACCACGACTGTCACTACCGGCCACGTTTTTCCGGCACCGACGCGATCGTTGGCCACTCCGGCCGTTCAGACCGATCCACCATAGAAGACATGATGCAATGCAAGCCACCTCAACCAACTACGACGCAAGGAGCAATTCCCTACCATCGATTCGACACGAGAAGCTAGAAGAACCGAAGCCAGTGAGAGGACGGTTTGCGCCTGGCCGGTCTAAGGATTGACCGGCCCAAATACCAACCAAAATGGCCCGTGGATTAGGGACTTTTATGTCTTTTTCGCTAGGATTGTATTTTAGGGTTTCCTTGTATAGTAGTATAAATAGGGGGTGCTTGCTATTGTAATCCTTAGCTCTCGGTTTTGGGGTTCCCCCAACCGATCTCACGGTATCAGCTCGTCACCGCCCAAGCGCCGCGACGCCAGAGGTAATATGTCCGACACATAAATAAAAGAAGGTCGACTGAACTTCAAGTCATGATTGTCCATCTGTCTTTTGTTCTCACTTTGATCTAGCGAGTCTAAATTAATATAGACGTAGCTAGCGTTCCCCTACCGCCAAAATTGCCCATTACATCTCACGGCGAAGTTGAGATTGGCTAGACTAGAAACGCCCAGATCGAAGAATCCTTCGTTCTAGTCGCCACACGATCACTCGATCCGCGAAGGGATCTGTCAGGTCGTGACACAGTGGCTTACAACAAAAAGATTAATTTGTGTAATTTAACATTAAATATTTTGGTTAAAAGTCCAAACAAAAGGTTAAAAAGAAAATCAATTTAGACCAGTATTATTGGTAAACTTGGAATGAAATGGTTGGGTAATATTGTCCTATGCGTAGCCAACGAGACGGCACGTGGACGTCACTTGAAATCCACCGACCCACTCACTCACTCTGCATTAGTGCATTGCTATCGAGAAATGAGTATTTTATTATGAATATTATATACCAACAATCTACCTCAAAATTATTAAATTTAGTTTTGGTTTGAAAATAATGTCTCTTAGGTTTGATTTGGACTTAAATATAAAAACTAAGATTTTAATTTATGAAAATCATAAAAATGTGTCATTTTAAATATAAATATTAATAAAAAAACAATTGTAATTTACATAATTAAATAAAAACTTAAAGAATAGCTAATAAGCCTTTTGAAATTGAAGTTTGACTTTTTTTTTGTATCTATGATAGGTTTGAGGTTACTAAGTCTTGGAGTATTAGAAATATTTTTTTTTATAAGAATGACAAGGAGACAAATCATGTTAAGTCTTGTGATTATGTTCTTGTTTTGACTATAGATATTAGGTACCATTAAATTCATATTAATTATTTTACCATCTTTACCAAAACCTACTTAAGTACGCAAGCTAGTAGGCAGAGGTCCTGACTTCTTATTTAGTTAGTGGTCTGCTTCTAACTTGAAACAATATGACTTAAAGCATACATATAGATAAAATAAAATGTTAAAATTTAATGGGAGTGACATCATCTTCTTTACACAAATTTGAAATTCTATTGTAGGAAGACTAATGAAACGAGATTGTTAGATCAATCATTGACCAACTCAATTCTCATCAGTGTCTGATTTTCTTTACGCATAGAGAAAATTATGATTGTTTTCAAATGAGAGATACAATTACTCATTAACGGCGATGAGAGAGAGGCCAAGGTACTCGTCAGGAGATGGAGTAAAACATAAAGCGATATTAACAGTATTGCTTGTATTAAAGTAAGAAACTGAATGATAAATTTAATTTATTGTGATTCTATATAGAATAAAATAGTTAACCATTGTGATCATTAATATTTTTTATTTACCAGAATACTATTAAAAATATACGAAATTATGTGCGATTTTGTGAAATTTTCTCTTCTTATAATTCATTTTAAATAAGACTAATAAAAGTTTATTACACCTAACTATAATCAATTCTCACTTTACTATTATAATTAGTCTCCTTTTCTTTTGTATACTAACTTCTTTTTTCCTAATTATGTTAGTGTCGTTAAATCTTATCGTTAAAATTATATAAATTAATAATTTTACCACCACATTTTATTAAATTTATGTCATTACGGAAAGTGACTTGACGAGACTCCCTCTCTTTAACTATACTCCACTGAAGATACTCTCTCTCTATGATTATTATTTTTGTTTTGTTTCCCAAATAAACAATAAACCAAAATCTCAAACACAATTTAATTTTCATTTTATATAATTTTAAGAGGATAATTTAACAGTAATAAAATGAGTTTTAATTAGGTGCAATCTTTTCCCCTTTTAAATATGTTTTTGCAAAAGAGGAAAAGATATCTAAAAATAGAGAGCGCACAAAAGCTGGCAGTATTTATCTAGTAAAGTTTGTCCGTGTGTTCATCAGAAATCCACACCTTCCATTCATTACAGAAGCGAAGCGAAGCGTGAAAATGGCGACTTCTCTCTTGCAATCGCAGTTGCAGCAGCTTTCCTTCACCAGCCATGGCGCTTCTTCATCTTCTCCGCGTCCCAGAAGACGCGATTTTGCCCGACCTTCCTCTTCGCTTCTCAATTCTTGTTATTGGCCTCCTCAACCTCTTCGCAATCTCACTGTCAGGTGCTTTGTTTTTTTTTACTTTGACCGATCCATTTTCTTTTGTTTCCTCGGTTACCAAACATACTCTCACTATCCTCTATCAGCGTTTTTACTGAATTTTCTGTTGATATGTTTGGTGAGTGACTGATTATATGTGTGCATGTACTTTTCTGTTGATTTGTTTGGTTTTCTGTTTTCACTGAATTTAATTTCAGTGGTTAGATTTATCGATGAAGCAAAAGAGTGTGGCTGATTATGTGTGTGCATGTACTTTTCTGTTTATTTGTTTGGTTGTCATGAATGTTATATTTCATAATTATGTTAGTATATGTTGAGGTAGTAACTAACGGAGAGTGATTGATTTTATAATCTGTGTGTGTATTTTCTGCTAGTTTGTTTGGATGTGATGAAAATGTTGTAACGATCATGTCTATGTTCCTTGAGGTAGCAATAGAGTGTAATTAGTTCTGTATATGTATGTGTAGATGCCAGTTGAGTAGTAGTACCGAGGAGGATAAACAAGCACCCAAGAAGAAAAAATTACTGGATAATGCAAGCAACCTGTTGACTAATGTGTTAAGTGGGGGCAGTCTCGGATCCATGCCTACAGCAGAAGGAGCGGTCTCTGATTTGTTTGCCCGGCCTCTTTTCTTCGCCCTCTACGATTGGTTCATAGAGGTGTTTTCTTTTACCCTTTCTGTGTTTTTTATCATGAATTCACCATCATATGATTCTTGTTCTGCAGTTGCTTAATGCTTCAATTTGGAATTAACTTTTACTTCCATTTAAGTTATACTAATGGGTTGGCATTTTGTTGCACCCTTAATCAACTTCATATGTTTTTCTCGATCTTATTTGGCCTGAGTAGCGTAATCAATCAATGTGCCTTTGTTATTTGATGTGTTGCTGCCAATTTTCAGCCTCCTTTTATCTGACATATCTTCCGTTCATCAATTGTCTGTTCGAAAACCTGACAGCATGGCTCTGTCTACAAGCTGGCTTTTGGCCCCAAAGCTTTTGTTGTTGTATCAGACCCTATTGTTGCAAGACACGTTCTCCGAGAAAATGCATTTTCTTATGACAAGGTACAATATGGATACTTAGTCTTGTTTAAAAGCATTTATGATTTGTTCATTTATTTCACTCTTACTATATATCATCTAGGAGTAATATATTGTTCTTGGTCAGGAATATGAATTTTAGGAGCTCTCATTTGTGTAGGAAATGATTGCGTTTTACACAACAAAGTAGTGTTTTCAACTTTTCAAGTTTTGTGTGATCTTATTCTATAAAAAGTGAAATAGCATTATTCCTGATATCTCATTATTTTTAATGTTGTTTATGACAGTATAAAATGCTATAAGTAATTGAAAAAAGGAAGGTTTATGTAATGAATTTAATGCTTCTATTCTGTCCATTTCTTTCTTTATTGAATTCTCCTCCTTCCACTTTCTTCTTAATTTTATAACTGTGTCGTCCCATTCCTTAGAGAATAAAAGATAGAAGTAAACTGTATACAGTAAGCTATATAACCCCCTGTTAGATGCTAGTTTTCCTCATCTTTATCATATGTGACTTTATTCAATCTGATTCCTTGTATGAAGTTGCCATATTTTCTTAACTAGGGAGTTCTTGCTGATATACTAGAACCAATAATGGGGAAAGGACTCATACCTGCTGACTTGGAAACTTGGAAGCTAAGGAGAAGAGGTGAGCAATTGACAATCATATTTCTTTTGAGTTTGCATTTTAGCTAATGGAAACAACATTATTCTTATATTTTTTGTTCCCCAACTAATTGTTACCCATAGATGTATTAGTTTTTGAAGTTCTGTTTTGTTATTGTATGCACCAGACTCAATAAATTTTAATTCACAACTATTTGGATGAACTAAATTCATATTTTGTTTCCAGTTTATCATTCTCTATTTCAAAAACCAAGAATTAATTAGACGCTCCTATCAAGCATATCCTGGATCCTGATTTCTTCCTGCATCCATGCAACCCTTGCTTCTTTTTTGCCTCTCCTCCCTATCAACTTGAACTGCATCACTTATCTTCTTTGGTGGTTTACACATCTATGTTGAACATGAGAAATCATCTCAAGCAATCCTCTGCCCTTTCTATGCTCTTGTGTGCCACCTCCAGCGATTTGCTCATGTCTCTTTTTCTTATTATATTATTCCTTGTTCATTCCATGATCTGTGTTTGAATTTGAAGTCCACAAGTGTTGGGGATAAACCAAGTATTCAACCTTTAATCACAGATATAAAGATCGAAACTTTAATCTCTGTAGCCTTTGCGGAAGCTATCCATCCAAGAGACCGACCAATTCCGAATCACAAGTAATATCTACAATGCTAAGCTAGGCAAGTAATAATCAAGATAGAGACACGAGATTTAACGTGGTTTGGCAAAACCTACATCCACGGGGCCTGGGAAATTCACTAGAACGAGAACTTGACAACTTGTACAACCCACAAGCTTGTCACAACCAAGAGATTTACAATTTCACCAAATCAACTCTTTCCTCAAGTTCAATCTCTTTCAAGATTTCCCTACTCACTCAAGATTTGTTTCACCACATATCTATCCAAATGAGTTCTCTACCCAATCCCTAAAGTGCTCAAACCCAAAAACCAAGAGATAGCAATTACCTCAAGCTTTTCCACCAAAAGCTTGATCTTCCTCAAAACCCTTCTTCACCAAAAGGCTTGAAACCTTGCTTCTTTTCTTCCTTAAACAGCAGCTACTCAAACCAGCAGCTCCTCTCTCCTTTTTCTTGTTCTCGAGCAGCTCCTCACAGCAAGAAGAACAACACACAGCAACTACAAAGTGTTGCGGCCCTTGCCTTCATTAAATGCCCTAATGGGCCTTAGGGACATGGGCCCAAAGTTGGGCCATTACCGCTACAATTCTCCACCTCGTCCATCATTTGATCAACCTCAAATTTTGGACGAACACATGCGCATCTCGCACATCATAAGAAATGTAGAACAAACCGACTGCATCACTGTACCATGGTTGCCTACGTACCCAAAACCGGGATCAAGCCTCCGTAGTTCATGAAACCGGGCGAAGTCTCCACCTCACCCCAACACCGACCCGCAGGGCTGCTGTCAACACAGACTAATATCAAGCAAGTCCAAACAATGCTGAAACTTGCTACCTGTCGCCACGTTGATCAACTTGTCTGCCCAATTCTTATCTGAGTGCACCTTCAATGGGGAAATATCACCTTCCTCCCTGACTTCCCGCACAAAAGAATCAGTTTGCTTCTTGTACACCCACTTACAATAATTTTCTTTCTTCCCAATAGGTAATGGGACAACCTCCCATTTTTGGTTCTTCCGAAAAGACTTCATCTTCTCTTCCATCGCAGTTAACCATCTCTCGCTATTTCTGTCCCGAATAGCTTCCTTGAAGGAGACCCGCTCATCTTCCTCCACCGAGAGTGCGTAATCAACCAAATTAACCTGCTCATAATGCTTCAAAGGTTGGTCCGACCCCAACTTCTGAACATGCTTATACACTTGCCTTGGTCTTTCCGAAGCCAAAAGCCAAGTTATCCATAAGTTGTTGTTGTTGGACTTGTACATTATCCTG
>JAYMTP010000029.1:0-57379 GCA_036897365.1 Geranium brycei
AAGCTTGAGCTTGTAGTTGTAGAGTCAGCCCCGATATGTACAACTCAGTTTTACATCGTATCAGAGGAGGTCGATTTGGGTCTATGTTTGTGGGCTCCCCGTGCTTATACCCCCTGTGAACTCCAATGTATGTGCAGAAGTTCAGTCATGCTAGTGTCCACATGTAGAAGGCAACGTGATGGGGTTTAAATAGACGCCTATGCGAACGAGACATGGAGGGAAATAAGTCTCATGTGACAAGCATGAGAGAAAAATTAATCTCACATGAAAATAATTGAAAATAAAAAAGTATATATAAAGGAAAAGTCAAACACAATTAATAAATTTGACATTTTAATCGTGGAATACGACTCAACAGATACGAATCAATTTAACAAATTCAAATATTTGACCGTCTTTAAAAATTTAATCTTGCTTATCCAATTTTATGTTTCCAAAATTTAACTTAGAAAATAACAAATATATTACATATATAAACTAAATAAAACACTGCAAAAGTTGGACCAACAATCATTAGGACAATTAAGAATATTATTCAAATAAATATTCTACAATTGATTGGTGGCCTCAAATCTTTTTTTCTTATATAATAAAAAAAATTAAATCACTAACCCATCCCATCAGATCAAAAGACAAGCTCCCATTGGCTGAAAAAATCTCCCCACAAATTGTGTGGCTTAGATCAACCTAGGAGTGGTTTTCAATTATGTCACCTAATAATTAGTGGGCATTTTATAATCACACAAATAATATAAATAAATTAATAAAAAAACATTTATTGAGCCCCACAGCACACCACAGCTCAACCCCACCATAATACCCAACACCAGCCCATACCCTCAAGCTTCCAGAACTTTCTCAGACTCCCAATCTCCCAACTGAAGAAACAGATAAGAATTTTCCAAGAAAAATAAATAAATGAGAAATAAACGAAAAATAGCTCCACAAGGAAGGTCTAGAAACTTCGAAATTATAATTAATCAAGATATTTATCAGGGAAATTATATTTTATTATCCCAAAACGCCACTTGCCCAGACTTTTTGGTATTTATGGATTGGGCGTCGACAACACCACCTTCGTAACGGCTTAAACGACATTTACAGGGAACAGAATCGGAGAGCCCTCTGTTTGGTTGCCTGGAAAATATCTTCAGTTCTTACCCAGATTTTTTTTTCTCGATTTCAATGTCGATTACTGCATTTTCACTCTGTTTTTAGCCATAGCTGGGTCGACCATGCCTCACCTGCTCCTATATGCATTTCGATGTTCTCTGATTTACTTCCATCTTCACCACTGCTTCATCTTCGTAGAGATCTGAGCTTTTCGATCCCGTTCAATTAGTCTTTGGAAAAACCAATTTCTGGGTGTTTCTGGGGTTTCAGTTTTGATCAGAACCCAGTTCCTGAATCCAGCTACTTTATGCCAATATTGACCGGTTCTGGTTGTTGGTCCCAAATGAATCCGTTTTACATGGTGAAAGAGGAGTACCCAGGATCATCGAGCTCTGGCCATGGCGGCGTTGACCAGCTGGAGGGGGCGTTGACCTTGCCACGGCCCAGGGAGGGTCTTCATGACATTGGTCCACCGCCATTCCTGACCAAGACCTATGAGATGGTGGATGACCCAGCCACAGCTCAGGTGGTGTATTGGAGCAGAGGTGGTGGGAGCTTTGTTGTGTGGGACCCACATGGGTTCTCCACCAAGCTCCTCCCAAAGTTCTTCAAGCACAACAACTTCTCAAGCTTTGTCAGGCAGCTCAACACTTATGTGAGTATTGAATCATTGATTTGATTTTGGTTTAGTGTTCTTGGAAACCCCCGGCCTGTCCGATTAATCCTTCAATTCGATTTGGTTTTCGACCAGTATTGTAAAAATTGCTAGGCGCCAGTGGGGCGTGTGGAGTCTTTTAAGAACTAATCAGGGATTGGTCACCGGGAATTAACCAGGAACTAATCGGACAAGTCGTAAATTTTTACAGCGTGATTTTCGATCAATCCTCAGTTAGTCCTCATAAGGCTCTCTCTGATAGCCCTAGTGTTTTTTAGAGCAGTGTTTTGGATACATGACCATGAAACTGAATTGGGTAATTTAGGTTGTTGATTGAAGACAATTGATTGATTTTAATATTTTTGAACTTCCATTATTGGATGCAGTTGGTGGTACTAATATTAGTATTTAATCCAATTGATTATTTGGTTTTCTATTCTTTGTGGTGCCAAAATTCTGAAATTCAATTTTAAATATCCTGCTTACTGTTTTGAGCTGCTGGCATGTGCGAAGATGCACAGTTTGGTCAGCTAAATGAGGTCTTTTAAGTTTTAATAGTTTTTTATGGATATATGTGGAAAGTCAGCATTTTTGGAAGGGTTAGGTTATAGATATTTTCTGAATCTGTTTAAAATAACATAATTTTCTAGATTCTCAAATCAAGTGGTGTTGTGTTTTTTTGCTGTTAGTTTAGTTCTTCCAATGCTGAATCTCAGTCAAAGTTTGCTTTTTTTTAAATAAATTAAATATTAGTGATTTTGTTTTGCTGTTAGTTTTTGTTTTTGATATTGTGATAATCACATCCTCAATGCAAGTGCTTCTTGTTTTTTTTTTTCTGGTTCATTGATTTGTGGATTTTGAACTGAATAGGGTTTTAGGAAGATTGATTCAGATAGACCGGAGTTTAAATAATATAAATCTGTAAATATTGTGATTTTCTTGCTGCTACTCCAGTTTTTCACTGCTCTGAAAATTCCTGACTTATTCAATTATTCATTTAATTAGTCTAGATTAATCTCTGATTAGGCCTCATAAGACCAACTAGCCCCTAGCTTTGAAACATTGGTTTTTCTTTTTCAGTGCTGAATCACCAAATCCTCAATACATGTGTTTCTTATTTATTTTTCTTTTCTTGCTCACTGATTTGTGGATTTTTGAATTTGAATTAGGGTTTTAGGAAGATTGATTCAGACAGATGGGAATTTGCAAATGAAGGGTTTGTGAGAGGCCAAAAACACCTATTAAAAACCATCAAGAGAAGGAAAGCACCTCCACAGCCTCCCCAGCCTCACCAACAGACCCTCGGCCCTGTAGTTGAGGTTGGGAGATTTGGACTAGATGGCGAGCTCGACCGCCTCAGGAGAGACAGACAAATACTCATCACAGAGCTCATGAAGCTCAGGCAGCAGCAGCAAAACACCAGAGAGTACCTAAAATCAATGGAGGAGAGGCTCCACGGGACGGAATTAAAGCAGAGGCAAATGATGGCCTTCTTGGCAAGGGCATTGCAAAACCCGGGTTTTATTCAGCAGCTGGTGCAGCAGAAGGAGAAGAGGAAAGAGCTCGAGGAGGTATTGAACAAAAAGCGAAGAAGGCCTATTGAGGGTGGTAGAGATGTTGGGGAGTCGTCGAGTTGCAAGAACCCAATTGAGGCGGGTTTGCAAGAGTTTGAGGAATGTGGATTTGAGGTCTCGGAGCTGGAGGCGCTTGCATTGGAAATGCAAGGGCTTGGGAAGGGGAAAAGGGTGGAGGCACCCGAGAACGGGTATAGGGAGCTCGATGAAGGGTTTTGGGAGGAGTTGCTGAACGAGAGGTTTAGTGGGAGTGAACACGAGGATGAGGACATCGATGGGTTGGCTGACCGGTTAGGGTATCTGGGTTCGAGTCCAAAATAGGATCTTACAACTCAAAATCATCAAGATCATCAAGAAACACTTCGATTTGGGGGTAACATGAAATTTAAGTCATTCTGATACTGCTATATTCATGCCATTAGGCTATAACTTGCATCTTCTTCGTTGTTTCTTCCCATTCGCAGGCGTTGAGAGTCATCACAAAGCTAAATTGTCGTTTTTTTAATCTTTCTAACTCTATTTTTCCATTGTACATACCTCCCTCTATCTTTCTCTCGCCCCCCATCTCTCTCTCTCCCTCTCCCTATCTCCCTCTATATATCTTTGTTATAGCTTGCAGGCATGGCTAGGGCCAGAGCTTTTGATAATCATTCTCATGATTTGTACCAAAGGTTCATGTTTTTCAATTTCCTCATCGCATTGTGAATTCAGTTCCTGTTCTTCGTTCTCTTTTGTAATCGATATCTGTTCTTGTTGTTCCCTCGAATCAATTGTAGATTACTCAGAAGTTGTTGAACTGGAACAAGAAGCTGCAAAAAGTTTCAAGAACATATAATCTCAATAATTATATGTCTCATGTTGCTTCCCAAATTGAAGTCACAGTTGGTAGATAATTTCATAATCGTGTTCGGATTCTAATATTCCTCTGCCTTGTTTCATGAAATTTCTGTGATGCTCCATTTGTAGAATGTAGATTTTTTTCAAGTTCTGGACAATTGGGTTCTCAAGAGTCACTTTCATGATCATCAGCAACAACAAGCTTCTGATATGTGGTAAAGTATGGTGATGATAGTTCTTTAAACCATAACCAGGTATATATGAGTTTTTGATATTATTCAGGTTATAGCACAGAGGCTGTTTCTTACACCACAAGTCAACTTGTCTGCCATTTATGTCTGTATCAGTGTATCAATGAATGGTTCTGGTTTTTTCTGGTGTCATGTAAATTATGCAATACCCAATTTTTGTGATCATGTCCATATGTTAGACTTGTTTGTGCTGATATTTGGCTATTGTGGGTGGAATGTGTGTGGAAGATGAAGATGATATGTGGCCAAATCACATGCTAGAACTCAGAATCTTTTACTTGTGCATGTTGGGGCCTCAAATGGTCTCAAATTTTTGCCATTTTGCTTCTGATATAGACCCAAAATGCATGTGTTTTGATAAATATTTGCTTTTTGTCAATACTATGTTGTAACCTAGGAGAGGCTTTTTCTGAGTTTTAGGGTATATTTGTGAATGGTTATGGCCGAAGCACATGGTGAAACTCAGAAACTTGGTTGAGCATGTTGGGGTCTCAAAACCTCCCATTTTGCTTTGATAGGCCCAAAATGCATGTGTTTTGGTACACATTTGGTGCAGGCATGTAAATTTTGTGAATGTTGTTTTCCTAGTACTATGTTGTAAGAGAACAAAAGTTGTTTATGAGTTTTATGCAACTTTTCTGAGTAGTGTTTGTAAGAGAAGAAAGATTTTGGCATAGGGATTTATGCATGCATATTCTTAGTTCGAAGTACGGATGGCGCCGAGGCAGGTTAGGGGTGGATTTGGTATCCCGTTCTCGTCTCGTTTTTAATAGGGACGTGAATTCCTGTTTTTAATGGGGGCGTGGATTCCCTGACGGGGATGAAAATTCCCCGTTCCCAACTGAACTTAAAATAGTGTTAATATATATAATAATATTTGCATTAAAAAATATTTTAATAAAAAAAATATATTATGTCATTAAATATGTATTTCAAATTATTATTTTAATATATAGGGGCGGAGCGAGAATACCTCTCGTCGTCCCGTCACCGCCTCAAACGGGGCAGGGTACCAGGTCCACATCAGGGACAGGAAATAGTGTTATTCCTAATCTGACAAGAGGATGTAGATCATATGATTATTTGATAAAAAAAATAAAGTTCTTATTGATCATTAGAGATGGGAATGACGGGTTCATGTCGGATGTAGTTTTTTTTTTGTGTTTTTATCGTGGTGGAATGGGAATATCGTGTTTCTATTGGGTTAAGATATTCTCGCCTCTCTATATGATGCGATGTCAATGGGACATGTTTGGGACAAATTTAGTGATCTTTTTCCTCTACCCTAAGCCTACAACAAACAAGTCGAGGTTTCAACGAGTTGCTTGAACTCGATTCATTAAATATTTGGTTTGAACTTGTTATAATCACACTCGAGGAAAAACTTTTTAAAGCCCGATTGAAATGCAAGTCGGCTCGTTTAGTATTTAATTAATTGCGTATATATATATATACATACATATAAATTTTATAACGAAATTAGACAAATCATAACTAACTTAATTTTAGTTTGTTCTTAAGGTTTGAGTTTGTATTAGTTTGAATCACATCTTCCTCGTCTGGGTTTTGTAGGTGTAATGAAAATATAAAGTCAGACAATGAAAAATCAAATATGAAATAAATTCAAAAGAATAGTAAATACATCACAAAACACTAAAAATACATCATAAACACACTGAAAATACAACGCCATACATTGCAAATACAAACCATAACATAACTATGTAATGGTAATGAATGCATCAATGAAAATACATTACAAAATAGTGAAAACACACTAGAAACAATAGAAATACATCAGGAGACAATGGAACCCGAAACAACGTCGAAGTCACTCCATAACAAAATAGACACGATAATATTCAAAAGAAATACACTATATTCCCAGGAAAACTAAGGCGTCACAAAAGCTCGTCCGTTGATTGAAATCAATTGAAAATCGTATATTAATTGAATAATTAAATCAAAAGAAAATCTTATTTTCGTACTATTAAGTTCACATTTTCCACTCAAAATAACTTGGTGATATTACATTTTGTGTCACTTTACCTAATAATGTTATATTCTTGTTAGTTTTCACTATAAAATAATTAAAATACTGATATGTTGATCATTTCACACTAAAAACTAACAACCTAACACAATTTCGTAAAATGACACAAAATATAAGATCTCCAACTTAAATTTTAAAATAATTATATTTAAGTGAGAAATATAACACACTAACCGTGTGGAAACGAGATATGCCCTAAATCAATTTATTTTTTCAAGCTTATAAAAAGATATTTATTTCTTCAAATATAGTATACGACCCATAATCCCAATAATCGTCATTCGGCCCAATGGGCTAATCCAGCCCGCCAGAAAACAAACGGTGTCGTTTTCATTAGAGAAAACGCGCGTTTCTTTGTGGAGCTATATAAGGCCAATACTTCGCACAATCATTTCTAACCCCGCAGAGTAGCTTCCCCAGAGAAAATCCTCTTCTCCGGAGAAGAGCGAATCCAGAAAAACTGTATCGTCCAGAGACGACGCTGATCAGATCGGTGATGTTCTTGTTGATTCGCGAGGTAATCGGAGACTCGCCGTCGAGAAAAAGCATGAAGCTCCGGTGATCGGTGATTCTGGAGGAGAGGATTTGCTGTTATGGCGCCGGTAATTTTCGTTCTCGTCGCCTAGGGTTTTGATCATTTCGTCTCTGAAAGTGAAATTGCTGTGTGCATTTTACAATTCGTTGATGATTTGTTGGTGCAATCATTTATGAATATGTTTTAATCTGCATTGATGGCATTGAAATTGAGCGATCTGGTTTTGGCATTGAAATTGAGCAATCTGCCTAGTTGATTTTCTCGGTAACATCTGGTTGTGATTATGTTTCATTCGTCCTATGGCTTCAGTCTGAACTAGCATTTTACTCTGGTTAATTTTTCCTTGAGGAGTTTGTTGGTGTGATACAATGACGATGAACGACGAGTTTTTGCTTGATTTGCAATATTATATAACAGGGCAATGTGTAGTTGCGATTTAGTTTGTCTTTCAAGAACTTAATACCTCCTATGGCTATGTGTAATCATACTCTTGTATACTTGGTGATTTGTTTGTGTGCGCACATATTTTTTTTCATGTTCACTTGGTTGACAAAAAGTCCTGGTTGAGGTAGATGTTACTGTTAATTTATCACCAGTGTGGATGGTTAAGTTAGTCTATTGGTATTGTTTTTTTTGTGATAACTGATTATGGAACAATGCCTAGGTTCAAAGTGAAATGATAGGTTGCTATGGTTTTCTTAGCTACCTGCTATCTATAGACGATGTAATGTTGTTCCTCTCTTGCTCGCAGATATAGAAGACTTTGGAATCTGCTACACATGATGGAGATTTGGCATAGTAGATGCCTGAAGGAAGGATGCTTCAACGCTCACTACAGTTTTGGTACGTTCTATGAAATTTGAATTACTATCACATTGGTTGCTACAATGTCTTATAACTGTTTTGTGGTTGGTTTGGTTGCTGCTACAGATCACTTTTACTGGTCTGTAATGCCAAGTACGACTCCTAAACGATTATAAGCACAACAATCAACCCAGTCAACAAGTTCAGCTCCTGTTTGTCAAAAGTAACTCTGAAACGAGCACATCCTACTATTTCTAATGTTTGGATGTCAAATTCTGAGTTCCTAAAATGAAGTACGCTACTTATACATAATGTAAGTTATATCATGTATGACATTGAACTGCCTTTGATTTATCCAGTCCAATTGTGTCACTAAGCTAGCGATAGAATTCTAATTGCTGCAGAAACTATCCAAACAAGGCCAAAATTGGCTACTCTTGTCAAGAATAGATAACCTTTGCAGTAGTACAAGGTGAATTCGTGGGTGTCTTCACTCAATTGAAAATTTGATGCATCTTTTCACAATAAGGGAACCTAATATCCAATAATAATTGAAGACCAATAGTTCTATGAATTTTCTTTTCTGTTGGATCTAATACTTTTCTGTATAATTTATATTGGCCGCTTGATTTCTTTATCTCGTATGCTGTACATTATGAAACAACAATTTAATGTTCAAGTTTAATAATGATTAGTCTTTCTTAAACTTCATAAAATGAGAGGGGTCCAAGTTTAATAATGACTAGTGGCTGTGACTGCAAATTTTATTTCTATCTTCTTGTCCAACTCTAGGGCTTGCTTAATATATTTAGAAAATTATGTTTTGGTAAAAGTTCTCCAAATTGGCCCAATGCTTATTGCAAATGGGCTCTTGTTTCTATAACAGGCACAGATAATTTTTTATCATTGGGCCCTGTTAAGGCCCATTTGTCATCAATAATATATCATAGCTTTCTGCTTACCAATCTTGACTCAAGCACCTGAAAGTCGGCACTATGCTTCTTTTACATTACATTGGCTCTTAATATGTAAAAAAAAATAGCTGGCCATAGTTCAGATCGACATTAATTTGCATACCTCACTGTAATTCTAGGTATATTTTCTCCTTTATCTGTTCATAGTCCAACTTTGCTTGAACAAGACATGTTTAATTTATCACGTGAGTGGCAAATATTGATGTTCTGATGTATTCTGATCAACTATTTTTGAGGTGAAATGAAATTAAAAGCCATGACTGATTCAGAAACTACCCCAACCTGCCCATTTTTATTAATAAAAATTCTCGAGTCCCACATTAAAAACGAAAAGAAAAAAACATGTTATTGAAGTTTGCTATTCTGCATATCAAGACCCTATGTTACATAGGATATATAGCATTTTATATTCCGATTTTACCACTTGTATGATATTGCATTTGGCATTTTCTAGTCTCAAGTGCAGAAACTTATATTGGCAAATAATTATTATGGTAGCAACTAACAAGCTAGATAATCACAGCAATAACTAAAATTCCTTTTGTTTCTGATATGAATGGGTTGTATGCTTTTCAACCCTATAAGTATATACGGCCTTTAGATGTTAGCCTCTTAAGTTGTGGGTTCTACTTCTTCCAACCGGCCTATCAATTTTTCTTCTTGCATACTTGTCTTGTGTATGTACCACCAATACCCCTAATTGGTGATTACTTTTTATATTCTATTTTTAAGAATTGAGTCATGAGTATTTGATTGGTCACATTCAAAGTTTGAATGGTAAAAGCTGCTCTGCCAGGCAAGATAACTAGACTTCAAGTAGTTTTCATGGTGGGTGTGGTGGCAAGTACAGAATATTGACCAGGCAGAAAGGGCCAAGAAAAATAGATTGGTAAAATTCACATAACGGCTTAGAAATTGGAATTAAAGTAGTGGTGCAATAATGATATTGTGTTGTGACCTGTTGACGTAATTTGCACAAAATGCATTGCCAGAGTTGTTTAATAGAAAAACCTGATATGATGAAGGGAATGTCCCACTCAAGTTGCGGTACATCAATTAAATTGAAAATTAATTGGTAGAATGAAATTGATTTTTCATCGTAAGCAGATGGTATAGTATTAGCTGCAGGTATTGACATAACATTAAGGCCATTTTAACATTCTCTCGCACGTAATGGCCGAAATTCTTCGGGTATTGACATAACATTAGGGTCATCTTAACATTTACTTGCACGTAATGGCCGGAATTTTTAGGCACTCATTTTAACTTCATAGCCCTTTTGTAACTCATACTTTTGATGGTTAACGATGATAATAAGATAGTACCCTGACTTTATAATTCTATGCAGCACCAGTGGCATGTTCAAATTTTTAGGCCCTGGACTCCATCTGAATATCACGAGTCATGAGGGATTACTAAAGCTCAAGAGGTAAATATCTAGTTTTACCATACGATGTTGCTTAGTTTTAAAATCTTTGTAAGGTAAATATTTACGCAAAGAAAGAAGAAAGAAGTTTAGTTAACTGTACTAAATTAACTTCGGAGACCTGAGATGAAACTTTTTATCTCAAATTACGAATTGATTTCATAATTAACCAGGTTTCAGTCTTATGGACCCTAACTTTCACAAGGAGAGGTGACCTACAAAAAGGCAGTTAGAACAAATCAGGAAGGAGATGACCTTTATGAGTTTCTTAATTATTTTTATAGAACTCAGGTATGAATCATTTAGCTTTGTGATTTTATGTACAACTAATTAAATATGATGCTTGATTTTGTCCTGTTTTCGAGTGCTTGTCTCTTTCTTGTGACAGACCCCTGTTTTCCAGATGATCAATCGTCATCATATAGCCAGGTTTTTCCCTTGCCATCCTCTATTGCCTTTTCTCACCAATCCAAAATATATTCCCTCTGCTTCTAATTTACTGATCTCTTATGAGTGGATTTTGGAATATATGTTTCGTTTTCAATGTCTAAATCATGGTACAAAACTATTCATTGTCATGTGCAAATTGCTCTCTTTAAAAAATTGATTGAGCAGGACATCTCTAACCCACAAGTTTATTGGCCAAGGTATGAATGACGTATAATACTTGTTTTCTTTAATTGCCATATTTACATGTCTCTGTGTAAATATGTGTGTTAATAAATCTATTAATTTTGCTGGTAATTAGTTTACTTGAGAATGTTGAGTGGAGAAACCAAAGCATATCAACCTAGAGATAATTTTAGCCAGCGCGTATATAGCAAAATATTCTAGCAGAAATTTTATTTTAGCTTAAAGGTGAATCTATGGGGCATAATTATGCTCTTATCCCAAAAGAAAAGCTACATGAATCTCAATGCTAAAAACTAAAAAGCCTAAATGATCTTAATGAATGTAATGAAAAAAAAAAGAAAAATGAAAATGTGAGGAAAGATGCATATTCATCTACTGATTAGTGATTATAGGATGAGTATGCATGCATTCGTATATGCATAAACCAAAGGTCCCCAGGTCTTTTACATGCCCATATGGGTCCTATGTGTCACATGGGAAAGGTCAAGACTTATGATTTGGTTTTGCAAATCAAATGGAGGATGTAATGATGAATAATTTTGTTGGTATCTAGCTTTAGAATTGGGTTTCGAATAAAAAAAGTTGGGAACGCGAGAGTAAGAGAGGCCTTCCGAATACCCTTGGTGGGGTTCGCTTGAACATACACTTTCACTACCCACAATGTTGTGCGATGTAATCATAGAATGGTTGGCAAAAGGAAAGGTAGATTAGGGAGTGTACAATTGGTAAGTACCAATTCAAGATCTGATAAAAAATATATAGCCATGAGCTTAGAGATAGCTTTGAGTTATTTTATTATATTGAATTCATGGGTATGAGAACAAACAAGATCTAACATTAGGACTGATTCGTGCAAATAAAAACTCGGATTTGGTGATGATCTAACTGAGGTGAACTGAAAGTGATATATTGATTAATCAGTAAACATATGCTCGTAATAAAAAGTTCCACAGCAGAGTACCATAAGCTCTATTGAGACAGTCAATGAATAATTATGTAAAAATGATAGGTATATGCATGTGTGGGGCATTGGTTCCTTTTTATTTTTGTTTTTATAGCTTTTCTTTAGATAAAAAGGAAGGTGGGTTGAGGAATGAATTGAAGGCCAAGCTGCATTTAGCTTTTGAATGTCAATCTTTAAGTATTCTAAGCTATGCCATTTGCTTAAATTTCGTTCAAATCAAGGTCCTTTTAGGGTGTGGGTATTTTATAACAGAAACAAAGGAAAAGACAGAAAGTGCCAAAATAATTAATTATTTAATTTCCCCAAAATTATACTTTTTGATGAATTGTGTTTTGGGTTAGAAATTCGCTTGGCTTTTTATTTACTAATAAGCTTGGACCCTCTCTCTCATTTTTCTAATTGCTGCCTAACTTGACAACTTTTTATTGGTAAATTCATGTAATATAGTTATACATAATTTATTGGTAATTTGATAGTTATTCTATGATACACACATAATTTCTCCCTCGGCCTGTTATCATTATGACAACCCCGCATGTAGATAGGCTAGTTCTAACCTTTATAAATCCCTTCTTAGACTATATCTAGTGAAGATAAAATGGGAAAATGGCAAAAAAGTGTTGTATACTGTCATACTTTTGCAAGAGGGTGTTGTGAACTTTGATTTCTTGTGCAATATGTATAGAAAAATGACGCAATTGCCCTTAAAATTAAGAGTTAATTTTATAAAAAAATATTTCAAAGTCTTTCTGAAAATATCTTTTAACTAAAAATTTGTATAATCAAATTTTGTAATTTAATTTTTTAGTTAAATTATTTTAAAGTTAAAAAATAGTTTTAAAATTATTTTATAATAATATTAATTCTTAATTTTTAGGGCAATCTCGTTTTTTGTACAAATATACACATTTTGCACAAAAAATCAAAGTTCACAACATTTTTTTGCCATTAACAAAATACACAGTCTTGCAAAAGTGCAATAGTATACAACACTTTTGCCATTTTCCCCAAAAAAATTCTACATAGACTGTCATGTATGTGCTTGTTTCCAGATTCTGGTCATAATTTCTGACAGTAGGTGTACATGTTTTATGATGCATGGGTTCTAGCTTTTAGAGATATGGAATAATTTATACATATCATACATATGGTTGATCAAATCATGTGTAGCAGATAAGATAGGAGCATAGCATGAGTGGGTTGGTGAAAATGGTCAGACCCTCAAAACAAGATACAGTGACCCTGTAATTGGATTTATACAAACATTGGAGAACATACATAGAGAAGGATCAATATAATCATCATCTCTTCACAAATGAAGATTGATAGTTTGCTTTTGACGATGAATGATGTCTATCACTGACTGAATCATGTCTAATATGCTGTTCTTCATCATAGCTCTCTGTATTAGTTTGTGGTCCATCCCACTGTTCCTGCTTTTGCTCCTGCTGGGATTCTCTCTAGCCTTGGGCCTTACCTTTCCTGGTAACATATTATTCCTTATTTTATTTACTACTAACTTGTTTTCTTGCTTATTGCATGCCAAGTACAACTCTACTCAACAACAAAACCTAGATATTGGTCATTATATATATATGGAATAGGAAGTGCAGTATCAAACAAATTAAAGACCACACTTTCTGGGTTTTTGTTTTTCTTCCTTGGAGTTTTCTTCATGTTTCCTACCATGTCCTATTCCACCTCTCTATCTGGAGATGCTGCTATTGTTTCTTCTGTTGGTACCACAAGATTAGTTCATGACTTTGCTTCCTTAAATCCTCTTGTGTCTTCCTTTTCTCCTCCTCCTCCTCCTCATTCTCAGTCTCATCACCAGCAAAACCAACAACAGAACAAGATCAGGAAGAAGAGGAGCCTCCCTGGTCACCCAGGTAGTACCATGTTACTATATTACGATTATTTACATATGACCCGACCGATGGATATGGGTGAAATGTCACGTGCCTCATGCAATAAGCATGAGGTTGCCGGTTCCAATCCCCATGTCAGCAGTATTAATATTGCTCGTTAATTATTGTTGATCAAAAAGAAAATTACATAAAACCCAAATAACCAAAGGTTATGAGTGAAGTGACAGAGGGCTCATGTAATAAAGCAGGAAGTCACTGGTTCCAATCCTCATGTCAGCGGTATATATTGCTCCTTAATTATTGTTGATCAAAAAGAAAACTACTTAAAAACCCAGGTGAAGTGACGAAGGCTCATGTAATAAGCAGAAGGTCGCTGGTTACAATCCCCACTCCGGCGGTATTTGTTGTTCAATTATAATTGATAAAGAAAATAAGATCCAATGTTTCTTTTAAACATGCAATAGAGTACCAGAACCAGTGATACAATACTTATTATATCGAGTCCCGTGATTCTCATTTTTATTCGAGTTCCTCCTCGTTTAATTTGTGTGCAGACCCAGATGCTGAAGTGATTGCACTATCACCAACGTCCCTTCTGGCAACCAACAGATACGTGTGCGATTTCTGCAACAAGGGGTTCCGGAGAGACCAGAACCTGCAGCTCCACAAGAGAGGTCACAACCTCCCGTGGAAGCTCAAGCAGAGGAGCGCTAAGGACGTCAAGAAGAAGGCCTACGTCTGCCCCGAGCCCTCCTGCGTCCACCACCACCCTTCCCGGGCTCTGGGCGACCTCACGGGGATCAAGAAGCACTATTCCAGGAAACACGGGGAGAAGAAGTGGAAGTGCCAAAAGTGCTCCAAGATTTACGCTGTACAGTCCGATTGGAAGGCTCACTCTAAGACCTGCGGAACTAGAGAATACAGATGCGACTGTGGCACCCTTTTCTCCAGGTACGTACATATCTTCTATATCTTTTCGGGTTTTTTCACTGCATAAGTATTTCTATTTCTTAACATAGATATCCCAAAATAATTTATAACAACTTGAAATAATTAATCTTGGGGAAAAAAATTAAATGGAAACACTTATTTTAAGACTGGATTAAATTTTTTTTATTGGAGTTTTTGTCTCAAAGTTACGGTATGGTCTTTCTCCTTGTTTCGTCGTTCATGCACCGTAGAGGAAGGACTAGGAAGGGTCTATTCGTTAATATTGGACTGTCTATTGCATGCTTTCACGTGTGTGTGTGTGTTGTTCTTTTTGTTTGAAGTGGCTTATATCTCATATCTTTAATTAGGGTATGTTTTGTTTTGTGGCAGTGACCACCACTCCACTGCATTTGCATGAAAGTGGATATAATATGTATGTGCATGGCCATCGATGCAATTATATATAGTCTCAATTGGTCTCAGAATAAACAATGATCGATGTGTGTATGTGTGCTGTATGAGAAAAAGTGAAGCATTTGCTTTTTGGAAATGTTTTCATGCATTCTCAGGAATTTTTACTGGGTTTCATATTAGAAGTCCACGTCTCGTTATTGGTCATGTATTGTTATGAAGTTCAATGTGGATATTGTTTGGATCTCGTTCTTCCTATTAATATGCACCATAGTCTACACAAAAACTTTAATCATGAAAAAAATTATATGAATATGCAAGAATATATGTAGACTTGCATGTGTTTTTTTCCTTAATTTGCATGTCATGCACGAGCTATATCCTTTAAGATTTAAAAGCAGGGAACGTATTTTTGGGATTTTTTTGTAGTATGTGTGATATTGTTTCAGCAGCATAACATCGTGTTAGTTTAATAACGTATGACCATAAATAAAACATCATTATCAGTTGTCTCTATCTCAATTCTCAGCCCACAAACCACAGATATTGCTTTGTTAGCTAGTCAAAGCCAAAAAAAACATGTATATAAGTAATATTATGATTGATGTAAACAGCGCCAACTCAATCATTTTTGAGGCCTAAAGCGAAAGTGATTAATAGAGTATTATTTTAATCATTAGTTTTCAAAATGGGCTTAAAGTATTTAATTTTGGGGCATTTTTTTATTATATTTCACCTTTTTTTAAGTGGGCCTAAAACATTTGCTTCACTTGCTTTATGGACGAGACGGCCCTCGATGTAAAAAATTTTGATTAGTTTCCTATTAATCCTCTGTAATTTCTTATTCAATTTTTAATTAATCCCCGACTAGTTCTCGATTAGTCCCTAGAATGCCCTCTTTGACTGATTAGCGCCTAGCGTCTTTTACTGCACTCATTATGATACACGCCTCATTTATTTCTTGGTCTTGATTAATTGATTGATTCATTAACGTGTGTCTTGTTTTGGACTGTGCCAGGAAAGGTAGTTTCATAACCCATAGAGCATTCTGTGAAGCATTGGCTGAAGAAAGTGCAAGGCTCTCGGCAGCAGCAGCAGCCGCCACAAATATCCCTAATTACCAAGATTGCCATCAACTTGATGATCAACAACCTTATAATTCTCACATCTTTGCCAACGCTTTCACACCCCAAAATGACCTCTCTAACAGCTTCTCCCTCACCAATTCCTTGGAGTCGCCTCCTCAAAACCCTAACACCACAACCTCCTCCACCCAAAACTTATTTCAAAACAAGCCCAATCAGAAGAACCAGAACCACCACATTCCACCCATGTTCTTCCGAAATCCACCACCCATGATAACCTCACCCCTCCAAAATCTACACGCACGACCAGTTTCAAACAGCGTCACCGAACCACTACAACCGGCTGCTATGGTCACGTCGGTGCAGCAAACGCAGTACTCGGTGGGCCACGCGACTGCAACTCGTGATCTTGTTGGGGCCACTAACAATAATGTTGGTCAGGTGGGTTTTGGAGCCGGTAGGGTATTATTAGGTCATGTCTCGCCTCAGTTTCTCGGGATGTCCGCGTGGAAGAAGAGTGACGGGCTGACGAGGGACTTCCTTGGGCTGAGTACCCGCGATAACAACCATACTCGTACCATGGGAAATGGAAAGAATCACGATAGTAGTAATAATGTTGATGTTAGCGTGAACGTCATGGATATGCTAAACTTCACGAGCGGCGTGGAGTTGCGACCGTACGAGTATGACCACTCTGTCCTGTTGAACTTGAAGCTCCGTGCCCGTGGACAAGGGCATTATGGATTCACCGGGTGATTGCTGAAGGAGGGGTATATTTGGTATTTCATAAAATGAGAGACACCGACACCGCCCTGCATGCTGCACCAACGTAATAAGCAAAAAAACCTCAGATTGTAATCGTCATATTCAATGTCATTAATCGTCTTAATTTACTCACTATGTTCTTAAATAAATGTTTCGCAGACTAACATTCTTAGTGTGTACGTGCCTTGCTACATAATTCCCAGTGCCACATTATTCCATTCATCACAAACGAACTGGTTCTTCACTCAAAAAATCAATTTAAAAGTATCCGAGATAGTAAATATCTTTTTAATCCAACCAATTATTGCCATTTCAATAGACGTGGCACATTCTTAGGCTGAAATTACAGACACGAGACCCAAGTAACTTTTTTTAACCGCTTCACATCAAGTTTTTTCCAGTACTCGGAAAACTGAAGTACGTATCATTTCCGAGAAATTCTTTTTTCCTGGCGACTTTCTTCTCCGGGGAAAAGGAAATGGGCAGTTTCGAGGAGAATGAAATGGTTGCAACTTTTGTAAAGAGGGGGAATTAAGAAGCTTAAAAACCTGCTGTTACTGTAAGCTTGAGGCGAAAAGGCAAAAAAAGGAAAAGAAACGGAGCCGATTGTGTGCGGTTGTGGTACTAACCAACTAACAAGGAAAATGGAAAGAAAGAGGATAAAAAATGTCAACGGTTTGTGGAGGACGATGCAATTGCAAGCTATTCAGCACTGAAAGTTTGAATCTCTCACTCACACACACACACTGTCAGAGACACTGCTTTGTCTCTCTGCTATAAACCCTTTCTCAAATTCTGTGCATGTCCCCATGTCACAGCCTTTTGTTGCAACTACACAATCAATCCACAATGCTCACAGAATATAACCGTGTATATAATCAATAGCAATTAAACCTAAGGTTATAAAACTTGAATAAGGAATTCTAAGTCGGTAGAAATCGGCAAAACTCACTTTGTATTATATATACATACGGGAAAGATGAAAATAAATATAAGTATAGAACAATTACAAAATATATGTAAAAAATCTAATAATATAATTTGACCAATTTTGACTGAGTTGACCCAATAAATACTCGGTAAAACTGAACCACCGATGACGAGTTTCAAAACTGAGTCCAAAACCAAGCCAACTCAGAACACGTTTTTGCCAAAATCTCAAGGATTCCATTCGAGAAACAGGATGTAAAATTTCAAGTATAAGTTCATCTGGAAACCAAAATGCGTAGAAAATAGACTAAACCCAACATGAAGAAAATTACCAGCACACATTAGTATCAGCAACAGCAAGAAAAATGTTTCCCAAATTTGAAAATAACGTCTTGTACAAGCAAACATAAAGAAAGAGCAAAGTGTATAAACTATAAAGAGAAAGCATGAAGTGCTAAGTAGCATATTCACCATTTGAGAGAGAACACTCTTTCTTGGTGTTACTGTTACGGTATATCCAAAGCTTTTAGAAAGTATATGGCAGGCTTGAGGTACAATACATGCCATTTGTCTACTAAAAATCACTGCCTCTTTTTATCTCCCTCAGCTCCTCTAAAGTGTCTCTCAGTCTCAGCACACTTGCATATGTCATCTTCAATATGGAATCTCATCCTAAGTAAACCCTCCCTTTATTTACTTTTCCTTCCAAACCTAATAATTAACCCACTATTCTCTTCTTTGCTTTTTTCTCTTTTACCCCCCTTCTGCTGCAAATCCCCATACATTGCTCCCCTCTTTTTCTACAACCTACTCGAGTACATACTATCGTGACCGTCCCAAAATAAGTTTCGCTGTTGAAAATTTTTTCTCAAAATAAGTGACCCATTAATTGATAAGTAATTTCTTGCTAATGTATCTCGTCATAAGTTAGTTATAATAATTGAATTTTAATTTTTTTTTTCAAATAGTCACAAGACATTTATTTCGAGACGGGGGAGTACATCTTATGATAAAAAAAATTAAGAAAATATACCTTCAGGGTTTCCTCCACGCGTGTTTTGCATTTTATTTTATAGCTTATTAGACATCTCCACCGGGTCTAATATTCACATTTTAACCACAGTAGCTGTAAAGCAAAGCCAAGGAGATCATCAACAATAATAACTAGGAAAACATTGGGACTCGTAATTGTTCCACCATCTAAAATCTTCATTCGAATGAGAAAATACTACAAGTAATAATGGTACAGGTATGATTTGTCAAACGATGCACAATGTATATGCACAAGTGATAGCATTTGAGGAACGTACCTCTTCTGAGTCCAAATGATCTTAGGCACCAGTTTCTTCGGAACACCTATATTGATGACTTAGTGTATCTTGCTTTACAAATTTAGTTGCCATTGCCCTTTGGTGTGTGTAGGCAAGTGGAGTGGTGTTTAATTGGACAAATTAAAATATATCCAAGAAAAGACAAGTAACAAAAATAATAATAATTTTGAAAATTAATGTAGCTTCATGGAATAGGCAAAGCAATATGTATAAAATAGGATAATAAAAATATATTTCCCTAAAACTAGCCTCAACTCCAAGTCCTAAATTGCTCTTTATTTATCTAACTGATGTGCAAAAAAGGGAAATAGAAACATGTCCTGTTATGCAAGCAGCAAGCGCAAGTATAAAGATGCCTAATTACTGAAGAAAAGTATATTTGAGCTAATCCTCTGAAATCAAATTAAACTGTTTAACGGACCAAGTTATTCTTAAATGAAGAAATAGTTTAAGAACTTCAAAGAATTTAACATGATATTGATTACACTGACAGGTCAAATAACATGGAATTGATAGCATGGCAATGGTCTGAAGAGATGAGGTACATGATGATTTCAAGTACAACTGATTCATACTCTGCAAAACTGTGCATGACTCACTTGTAAGAGTACGAGTTCAATCAACGGCTTGTACCAAGAATATGCACTTCTTTGCACTTGCGAGGGACCAATTTCTTTATCAAAGTCGACCTCATCATGAATTTCATCCATCCCATGGATTTGGCCCGTTAAAGTTTATTCCCACATATTTGTCCAATACGTTCTTGAAAGCCTGCAACAGAAATATTGGAAACAAAAATCCATTATGCTATTCTCATAAAAACAATGTGGCGCAGTTCCCCACGGCATTCTTTATCTTTTGAATATCAGTTCAGATTCTGGTGGAGTATGGCACATTCTCATGTGCTAATCTAGTCGTGGGTAAGTTCAGAAGATCTTGTAGATCATTCACATGATTCAAACTTTGAAACCTATACGCGGGCGCAAATGTAGGTGTCAACCTATGCACACTACCTCCATCACACAAAATAAGTGTCCTACTTTTTCTAATTTGGATGTCCCAATAAAATTTCATTTTTGAAAGTTAATTATGCGTGAAGATGAAATATCTGATTTGTCTTCTTGTTCATTAGTTAATACAAGCATGCATGGAAGTCAAGTCATAATCTCACTCACGCTTAACTTTATATATAAGTCAAATATGACACTTATTTTATAACATATGGGGGAATATTCACCGACACTGAGTCATAACCGATGTTTGTCAATCAACAACTGTTAAGCAATTAAGATGTGTGGTTAGGAAAAAGAATTGTATGCCACCCAGAATCGAGTAAACCGCAAATATCTCGATCATGTATGCAAAAATACCACGAATGCTCTAGACATGTTAGGCTGGTTAGCTACGGCCTTTTAATTTTTTCAAAGAGAAGCACTCAAGACCAATACTAGCTGCAATGCAAATAGTTTGGTGCTATTTTTTTTATCAACAATGAATCAATATTTGGGCTCA
The DNA here is from genome assembly GCA_036897365.1 of Geranium brycei. NCBI lineage: Eukaryota > Viridiplantae > Streptophyta > Magnoliopsida > Geraniales > Geraniaceae > Geranium > Geranium brycei. Next base: position 20,652 of record JAYMTP010000029.1, read on the forward strand.
AGAGCTCCCTTATGAAGAAGGGAGCTCTGTTTTTGCCACTTGACCCACCATTAGTTGGTAGAGAGAGGCCCAACATAAGTTGGAAAGATCAAAGGATGAGAGAGATACAGCCACTGGGACTTGAACCCTGATCACTAGGACCCAAGTTCAAGTGCTTGACCAGTTGCCCGAGCAAGCTTTGGTAGTTTGCACCGATACTACAAAACTACCTTATTTTCATCACTCGAGATTTCATTTACAGAATATCCATGTATCAACTGATATTTGAAATCTAGATCGCAGTTCAGACATAGTGCAGCATTACCTTGAGAGCAAATGACTCCTTCCCTTTTAAGATTGCATCCATTGCCGCAAACTGGTTGTCAAACACACCATAGAAAACCTCATAGAATTTGCTCCTGATATCATGGATGACAAGTTTTCATTAGAAGTTTAGAGCTAATTTAGATGTTTTATTTCCTTTCAAATAATAGAATGTGTATCTCATAAACATATACCTATCTTCTTCATTAGTCTGTTTATCCATCTCATCAAACTTTCGTGTAAGGACTTCCGCCCCTACTGGTGAAAGTAAGTGCAATACTAGAGCCTCCAAAGTTCTCGGGAAATTGTGCTGAAAATATCACATGATTTCAAATACTAGTTTAACATGGAATGAAACATTTAAATGTACTGAATTGGAGAGGTGAAAAAAAACTCACCGCCATGGCAAGAAAAACATTTTGAAGTGTACATGGTTCAAGAGTCCAGAGAATCTTAGCAACTAGATCATCTTCCAAGACGAAGAAATTGGTTGTCTCGGTTTTTTTGCAGTCATCTTCCACACTAATTTGGGAATCATTCCGATTAGAAGGATCAACACGATGATGGACTAAAGAAACAAGTTCATGAAGAGCCTGGAGAGCTAGTGGTTCCAATTCCTGCAACGTGATCTTGAACTGTAGCTTTCTTTTAGTGAAGGTCTCCCTCTCACATGTTTGGCTTGTACTACATTCTGGCAATTACCAATAAGATTAGTTACTACAAAGCTGTCCCGGCATAAAGATAAGCTACCGTATTAAAATGTCGACAATATATCCTATGGAGTATATAAAGTAAAACTAGACCAAGTAACTTTATTGTATGACTGACTAGCATGTCCATATAAACTGACCTGATTCTACAACACTAGATGCCTGATATGTAAGGCTCTTCCTTCTCCCCAAACATGTAGAATTAGTCTTCTGCAGCACTTGGTTCTGTCCTAATTCCATGGAGAGAAGTTATACCTCAGACTGTCTGTTAACAAATCTTTTATTGAGTATCATCTAAGAAAAGAGTTTATTGGATAGTAAAAAACAGACAGAAGAAAGATAGACTCATTAAGTGATTATAAGATGTATCATGATCCATAATTCACTATAACATCTACCACAAAGCCCTTGAGCATTTAAAGAAGATTCAAGCAAGAGGAGTGAACGACACTAATTTATGCAAAAAAAGGCTTGAACAATCTATGGTATTGAACAAGTTAAGTATGAGTCTTATGAGACCAAAAATAAAATGTTCAGTCATAGAGTTTCCCCACAGAATTGGGAACTGATAAGCAAAGCTTGTATACTCCGAAGAATACAATTGAACTCGCAAGAGTAATATCATTGCATTAACAGTGTAAAGATGATCCAATATTTATTTTAAAACTGAACACTGTAGAAGAGTTGCATACCATTTCTCTGTCCATCAATCTTTACGGTAGAGTACAACGTTGATTTGTGAGCAAGCCAGAAGGAAAACAGAAACAGAACTATGTTAGCTTACAACACCAGTAATTGCTTATTAGCCAAAACATGTTATTTGAAAATGAATTGCAAGCACCTTCTCAGTAGTCTGCGCATATAATAAGCATCCATGTGCTCTGACATGCTGGACATCATGTCAGAACGCCACCAAAAATTAACAGCAATGGTCAAATCATCACTATCTACTTGATGGAACCTGTAACAGCCATGAAAACGTTCACCACAGATGCAACTTTATTAGGAGCAAGGTTGGGTAAACATGTGTTCTTGGCTAACAGTTTAAGTGTTTCTTACAGTAAACAATACAAATAACTTCTACTTTTTTTATTTTCTCTATGAGAGTGTTATTATGAGAAAACAAACTTACGGGCACATAGAGCTAATGCATAAAACAAAAACAGCTAGTGTGTGTGAGAGAAAGAGAGAGGGAGAGATTTCAATACGGTTAATAAGAGCTCAAAAACTAAATGGAAGGTTCCTATTGAAGGCAACATTGTTGTGAAATATATATGTGAAGGTCTAAAGCTTACCAGCCTTCGGGGATGAAAAGTGCGTCACCAGCATGAAGAATAGCCTTCTGAGAGTAATCCATTGAATACTCTGCTCTTGGATACATAGATAACTGCGGTTCTTCTAAAGCCACAGAACTGTTCAGAGAATCAAAATAGGAAATTACTGTAAGCAGAACATGAATGCATATTTCAATCAACAAAGTTGTGCTAACAAAAAGATTGTGTCACATATTAAAATGTAGCATACCTATGGTTTGAAGCCTCCCCATATATTGGCATTGGGTATAAAGAGGGACTCGCAGAAGGTGGCCATAAAACAACTGTAACAACAAGAAGAAAGTTATAAAACTCTTTTGTATGAATAGGGGAAAGAGAAGAAAATCGCATATTCCATGAAGGAATGCAGCACGGTTATGTAAAGAATAAAGTGATCTAAAATTATATGAATGAAAGTATGAGCGGAAGCATCTCTTCATTTTCATTTCTTTATAACTTTGGAAGAGGAATATTGTTCTTCATACATCAATATGATTTCACAGTGATGTACAAAAGAAGCTTCTCCAAGAAGACAAATGAAAAAGTACAAGGTTTCATATTAAAGCTGATCATACATCTTGGCATTGTGTGGTTGCATTCCTGTTAGGTGTGAGCATATAAACACATGCTTTTCTTCCTCTTCCCTCATTTATAACTTCAAACTATTCTGACTAATCTTGTGACAATAAAACATAGGTACAATGGCTTTGGAGTTTCTACATGGTATTGCTCAGTAATATTCAAAACTAGACCTCTGCGGTTTCCCAATATGAACCCTAAATCAACTCCAATATGAATCCTCTCTATAACCTACTACCCCAAAGGCTTTGCTGATCCACATTCTATTCTTTGAATTGTGCATCATCATTGTTAATTTGGTATGACTCTTAATCATATTGTTTCCTTAAACTCTAGGGAGTTGTATCGTCATTTTCCTTTCCTTGGCAAAATAGCATATGGTTATAAAAATATCCATTATTCCACATCTTGAAGAAAGCCCAGAAGAGGAAAATGAAGAGAATATGTAAGTAATGTAACCTTGTTTGCAGCCGGCAACTATGCATAGAAGGTTATGGTGAGGATCATAATGAGTACTCGATCTAGCCTTGGAACTGTTCATCCACATATTAACAGAAGCCAAAGATTTTTTCTCCAGAATTGCAGGCTGAACAAATACATAAACAGTAATCAGAAAAATGAACCCATAGAAAGAAAACTATATGCCGAAAGCTGACGGTGGAAATATCAGTTTACCACTTGGATGTCTTCCTTTAAAGTTCCTAACTGAACCCTCTCTTCATCCTCCATGTTCACTATTGGTACCTGAAGTTCAAATAGCATTTACAGAATAAACTTCCCCTAAATGTCGCAGAAATAAATAAACATGGAATAAGGGCAAGAGACGCTTCGTTCAAGTTGCAACCTGCGCCAAATAGATTTGCCGAGGATCATCTGTGGAAGGCAAACAGCTTTGCTCCATGCTAGACTCCACTATTTCATGCCTTTCGGATTTAAAACAAACGCCGAGATCATCGGATGTGTTTTGCATTTGTTGCTTACAGAAACCAATGAAGGAAGAAAATGGTAATGGAACCTGCAGACGGAAAAGTGTACAAACCATGGAAATACTGTCATCCAAGCGAGAAGCAACTTATAAAGACTCCACCAAAGAATAATATATGTGAGAAAATGAGGAATTACCCTCTCGTGGTTCCCAATATTTCCATAAAAGACTGGCGCAGCATGGGATAGCATTGCCTCCACATCACATGATCCTACTCGGTCCTATATTTCACGTCACTATGAAAGCATTAACAAAATCCGTAATAATCATAAAAATTAGCAAATAAAAAAAAGGCGAAAAGCAATACATAGAAAGATCTCAACAGATAAATATGGCACATTGCAAATTAATTAACCACCTCGGACGCTAATGCAAATTAGGAGAGCAGGCTTCATGCCTTTGATTCTACATGCGATTATAAGTCAATTTTTCAAAATACATTACTGAACTGACATTTTAATCTTCTGCATAAATTCAATACTAACATCATTTGAGCTACTAGGGAACATGAATTTTTCAAACTTCAGGCACTATCTGACTAACATTATAGCAGTTCTCTTGAATTTGACATCAATACTTGCATTGTTGTAGCATTATAGCTCCAAAAAATTAACTCCACAACCTAACAATCAACACATAAGCTCGCGAAATTCAGAACCAAACAAATCACAAAACCGAGTTTGAACAAAACCTGCAAGTAATCGAGCCCGCCATTGGATGGATTCCACTTCGAGAAAGCTTTCCAGTCCTTAACACATCCCTTAAACACCTTCAATAAAAAAACGAACGACATATAAGAGATCCGCAACACTAATTTCCAGAGAAAATCGCATTTTACCGTTAAGCGAAGAGACACAAGGCGCGAGCACAGAAATTACCGCGGGAACGTTCCTTGATTCGATCCGAGAAACGAACTCAACACCCGAAGGTAGCTCTTCAAGAGTCTCGATTCGAAGAGATTCGTCCATTTCTCTACTGAATTTGTACGGAGCAACGAGAGCGAAGAACAAGACCGCGAGACTCGAGAGAGAGACTGAGTGAATTGAAAGATCCTGAAAAAAAAAACGCCTTTTATATCAATCCCGGCTCTAGCTACAGACGACTCCTTACTGGGCCTATAAATTGGGCCCAGCAGTGGGCTTTACTGAATTTTTAAACCACTGTCGGCTCAATGGGCCGTGATGGGAACGGGCTTTTCTAGTAATGTCCGCGAATGGTTCCGAGTTCGGATAATATATAAATGGTGGGACCCGAATTTTACGCGGTTTGAGGATTTTGAGAAAGTGTGGTGGGCCCCACCAACTGGCCAAATTTCTATTATGATCCGACGGAAATGAGGCGGCAAGTAATAATTACTGCTATAATAATCCATCTTTTTCTTATACGTTTGCTCTACGAACAATAAGATCGCACCAGAATCAGTCAATCACGGGAATCGAATATTCAAATTATTCAAATTTTATAAGTAAATAAATAAATACAAGTTCAAGAAAGATTATGCTTAGCATGTTTATAATTAACTGATAAATCGTACCGACCGCAAAATCAACCAAATTATGCACGGTGGTTGATGAAATGTGGAGAATTGGTATAGTCGATGTTTTAATTTAAAGAAAACCGATATAATTTGGTTTGGTTGAGGTTTTGTGATGTTAGAACCGTTGGTTAACCGTATAAACCGTAATTGCGTGTGACTTCATCTTACCTATGCGGCTCATGACTTCAATCCCACATTTTCTTCATCTTCTTCGTTTTCTTTTCTTAGCTTTATCTTTTTTAGTATCGCACTTTTACCTTTATTGTGAATAATTTATGTTACAACGGTTTCCCATCATTAGGATGTGAACCGAATTTGAGAGCTCTTAGCCATCTTTGATCACTTTTTAATGATTTTTTGGTCATAAAAAGAATTTGAAAATCATATGTTCAACTTTTTAACTGTTTTTGCTTAGAAAATTGTAGTAGATTCTTTAGGCTTCATCTATTTGGACTTGAAAACGGTCCCAAAAATGGTCCACATGAAAACCCATTGCTCACGGTTGGTGTGGTGAAAATCACAAACAGACCGAAAAATCGAGCAGATAAAATCGCTAATTATTGTAATTGCGGATGCGGTTATGGTTTCCATTAGAAAAAAATCGCTAGATGGGGATTGATTTCTATATAATGGGGTGATTGGGGTTAACTGAACATGATCACTCGTAGTTATGCCATTTTTATAGGAAAATCTTTCGAATCATATTTTAGATATAAAGGGAAATCGTGAAAGCATACTTGTCGCGTTGATATTTGTGGGCTTGGGTGAGTTGACTTTTGAATTTTGCAATAATAGCTAGGAACTCCAAAAGAATATAAGGAAAAATCGTAAAAAAATAACCGCAAACTATTTAATTTTGTATAAAAACTGATCGTAAACTCTCTTTTTATCGTTAAAAGTAGTTGTAAACTTATATGGTGTGTTCCATATCAACCTCTAATTCGTGTGTTTCGTTAAAAACAGGTTACAAATTTTAATGAAATTTAGGTTTATTTCATTTTCAGTTACACTTAGTTTTGAAGAAAAAAACTTATCAAAACTTAATGTTTAATAATAATTAATTAATTAGAATAATTTATCTAAAACAAGGTCGATTCTATAAATAAATTAAAACCAAACTCAAAATCATTATATATTGATTTGAAAAACTCTTGTAACATACAAACAATTTTATAACATTTTCAAATTAAAAACATATAATTTTTTTTATTAGTTTTGTCATTTATAATTTTACACACAAGATAAAAAAAATATTTTTTAAAACGAAAAATAGGATTTAGTTTAGTGGCGCAAATGGTTAATTAACTCTCAAGAAATTAAGTTATACATATTTTACTCTATCATGAGAATGATATATATTAATTATTAGGTACAATATCAAGCTCTTCACGATATGTATCACATCACCTAACATGTTTCCCATTTTATCGTATATAATATGTGAAGGGATAGAGGATCACCCTTGCATGAACAGACACGAACCACATAAAAAATCACAATAACAAGTGACATTTTTTATTTATAAATTAGGTGACATTTGTATATATTTGAAGGTCACAACAATAAGCAACATTATCCCAACAACCACTTTACTTTAAACCATAGAAATGCATGCATGGGTTTGTTATGGTCACGGGAAATAATGCATATATACGTTGTAGAAATGGTTATTTAATTGGATGATTATTAGATAATTTATTGTTTACTTTTTTAGTGAGAGATGGAGGTTTGATTTTGCTAAACATTATTTCGATTAAATAAATAACTAAACCATTATGATTTATGATTACATGTCATATTATTTTTTTATATCGGCAGATTGTATCAAGATTTTGGCTTGATTATGCTATGATGAAGCAAGACATCACCAAACCAGTGATTTTTAAGAGTTCTTACGATAATTGTATCAATAGTGGGCCCAAGACACACCATTATGTAGGAGGCCCAATATTGTCATTGGACTCCCACCGGGAGAGAGAGTCCCAACAGAAGTTGGGAGAGAGGTCTAACATAAGTTGGAAAGAAATAAGATTGCAACGTGATTCAAACCCAGGACCTTTAAACTCAAATTCAAGTACTTAACCAATTGGTCAAGCAAGCGTTTGTGAGTTAAGTCGATACGTACTAGTTCAATGGATATTAGTTTTTTTCTAATTGAGAAACTTCATTTAATAGCGACTGACATTAAGTCGAACTGTCTCAATAAACAATGGCGGGACAAACCCCTCACCATAGTTTCAATCATTCTAATATAAAGTAAATTTGGCTAGCTCATGTGCAACCGAGTTACACGACTTAAGAACGAAATTAATCAAAACACGAACAACTAAACTATCAATAGTACTACTACAATCTCCCAAAATACTCCAAATTGGTTGAGCAATCTCTTACAGAAATATCCTCCGTTACCCAAAAACAATCAGTCGCCACGACTACCTGTCTCCACTGATTGCGCTTAATCCACACACGAGTGATTTTTGTAACTGTTTGTATCTGGTGTACTCTGTAACTTGATAGAGACATTCTTAAACTCTTGAAGTCTAGACAATAACAACTAAGATGTTGTGATTTATTTGTATCACATTATCAACACATTGTTTTATAACATGATAGATACACCTTTTAAAATATGAACCTCTATGAAAGAAAGTCATATAATGACATTCTCAAACAATATAAAACTATAAATGTTTGATCCACTTATAAACATCATAGTTTATAGTAATTGTTCACTTTCGTGTATGTCTAAATGCTTTCTAAATTTAGGATTTAATATTAGGGGTGGGCATGAGTCCAGAACCGGACCGTACTCCCTGATTCTTAATTTTTGAGAATCAAAACCATAATCATTATATAATAGGACAGTTCAGTTCTGGAACCGTTTATCCGGTTCTACCTGTTAGAACCAGTCAATTCCTTATTTTTGTTTATTATGTGGTTTAAGATGCAGTTGAACGTCCAAATTAGACAATTTTAATTTGATTTGTAGACAAAACACATAAAATTTATAATTATTAAAAATTCTAACAAACAAAAACATTAAAATTTAATTATTAAACTCAATCGCATTATAAAATTTACAAATAAATTACTAATAAAAGATAAGTAATATATCTTTATTGGCTCACGTATTCCATCTCTATGTTTCATATGAATTGATGGTGGTTCGACTAATGTTTAGCATACCGGTCCAATTCTGAGTACCCGCCGGTTCTATGTTTGAAGAACCAGAACTGAACAAAAAATTTATGGTTCTTTTATTTTTAGAACCAGAACCGGAACCGTTACTCATGATTCTCAATTCTTTGGTTATGGTTCTGGATTCAAAGTGCCCACCTCTATTTACCATTTAATTGGAAGTAAAATGATCCCTTATGGGGGAAAATATAACTTTCCCCAATAGCATGATCTATATCAACATGTACTAATAATGCTCAATAAAAAAATACTAAAATACATAGGTTAAACTTTTGAAGTATTCAACATTTTGGTCCTTCATTCCACTTGTTAAAACCCTTTAATCAAATTGACTTATGAGATTGTTAGTAATGGCACTAATATGGGTTAGATTTATTAGCATTTTTTTGAAGTATTCAACATTTTGGTCCTTCAATCCATTTGTTAGAACCCTTTAATCCATTTGACTAATGTCTTTTAATAATGTAACCAATATGGGTTAGATTTATTAACATAACAACTATGGCCATCCACTAAATTACAAGTGCATGCTTAAATAATGGACAACAAACACATTGAACTCTATTTTATCGTTAAAAAACAACTTATTCATTGATATTTTAGTTCCATAACCATTACCATTGTCATGATTAATCAACGACGTTCCATATGGTCCTAATTTGATGGCTGAATCACAGACTTAGGTTTGACAAATTTCGATCATTGATGTAAGTTAAAGTAATGTGTTGTTTTCTAATTTATATGCCACCCAAAAATAATAAATATTAAATACCGAAAGTAACTATTTATTAGGGTTTAAATTATTTAAATAATAATTTATTCAGCTCGAGTTCGACTCATAATTATTTCACTTTTTGCTCTAAACTAATAGCAAGATTCAAATTCCCTAAATTTAGTACTTCATTTATATTTTTGTTATAAATTATCATTAATGTTTAATTAATATCAAGCACAATATATATAATTAATATAAAATAAACGAATTAGCTCGCGAACTTTTTATATTATTATAACTAGGTTCAAATTGGACTCGTTTATTTAACGAGTAACATTTTGTATTTAGTTTAAATTAAAATTCGAGTATAACGATCTAAAACTGAATTCAAACTGAATCGTTAAATAAACATATTATATTGAATGAAGCAAATTGAGGAAAAAGAAAAAGGAAATTTGAAACAAGATGGTTAATGTTATTCAAAAGTGTGTGTGTGTATATATATATATAGAGTTATGCATGACTGTCATTTAATTATATCAACTTTCATGATTTTATTATGTTAAAGTGCCAAGAGTATGATAACAAATATGAACTATAATTCCCTCCCTCCGTTATCTCCTGACACTGCTAGGAGCTCCTTCAACACCGTCAATTGCAAGAAGCCGTCGCTGTGAGAACTTGGCAATCTAGACCATGGAGTCGTGGCCGAAGGTCTTGATTTGGAGGACATTGTCGGGATTGTACAAGCTCCAACAAAGGGCACATAGAGCGTCACCTTCAAAACTGCATGAAGTCAGAGGAACTACAAGGGTTAGTCTAGATATACGACCTATATGCATCAACGTCATCAAAATCCGACCAACATAGTGCAAAATTAACCGCCTACCTCGTCTCACTCTCCAAATTTTGGTTTTGTAAATTAGCTTTTATTATTAGTGGGGTTTCAGTTCATTCCATTTGTTGGTTTTACTATATCATTTCTATCGTCATTTATTTAATTAATTTATAATGAATTTAGTCTATTATTTATCATTTTATAAATGATAACGATTCTTACATTCTCGCATAAAAACAGTTTTTACTAAAGCAAACATAACATCAGAACTTATCATTTTCCTATTTAATTTACATAACAATGGGCTAGAAAAAGAAAACACATGAAGATCGCTTAGTCAATAAGGTAAAAAAAAGAGAAGCAAATGTCACGTCAACGACTTAAAAAGCGCAAAAGAAAAACAACAACAGTATAATTATCAAAGAGCAGCAAATATTCAAATCCAATCCATTACGCTAAAAAGCGCAGCTCAACAAAGACCCATTCACAACACACAATCGCTCCCGTTGACCCGGCTCCGAACCGGAGGCGACGTGGGCTCACGACCCGCCCGTCAATCCCGACGCGCCACGTGGAGGCCCCGACGGCCGTGGATCCCACGCTGACGTGGCAGGTGGAAGATCTAGAGCGAGCAAGCAAGGCTCGGAGTGGCCGTCCAAAAACAGCCTTTTCTTTTTATTTTTTCCTCTTAAACCCGAAGTCGCGTTTCGCTAATTAAAGCTTTCCTCCACTTTCTTAGGGCTCTGAGAAATGAGAATTTTTATTTAAAAGAAAAAAAATTAAATCGGTATTTTCGAAAAAAAAGGAAAAAAAGAGGTTTCAGGTTTCAGCTGAGTAACAATTTACGCAGAGCAGAGAAGCGAAGAACTCAGATCATCGTCGCATTCGAGCGGAGCTTGGAGAAGAAGACGAGATCTTGCTGCTCTCTGCTCAGTTCTCAATTGGCGATTTGGATCGATCGATCTATCTATCTTCTTCGGAGGATTGGTAATAGAGATTTACATTGGATAGAGAAACTCTGGATATAGCTCGTGTTTGGTTCTGATTCTGGAAAATTCTGGCGGTTTTGGTATGAGATCTTCGTAGTTCGTCGCCGGAGGTTCGGGATCTGGTGCCGGAGAGTCGCCGGATGAGAAGAAACAATGAAATGGGTTTCATTGATTAAGGACATCAAAGAGAAGGTAGGGTTGACTCAGTCTCCTCCAGCTGCTGCGTCGTCTTCGTCGTCTCCGAGTCTTCCTCCTCGCGATAATGCTCCTATTGTTCTTCAAGCTTCATCGCCGTCACTTGCAAGGTTCGATTTTGCTCTTTATCGAATCTTCTAGTTTAATGTGTAATTGTTTGACCAATCTGGTTCCTCGCGCTTGAGGTGATTCGGATTGCGTCGATTTCTTTGCTGCATTTAGATTCAATTTCTTTACAAGATGCTGCTCGAGCTCCACTGATTGGAACATTGGTCTTCTCAAGTCTATTGGTTTTTTTCCTCTCTTCCTAAAGTTGGGGATTTTGGTTCATTTTCGAGTTTTTGTAGGATGGGTAGATTTGTGTGACCGTGATGCTGAAATTTAGGTGATGGGTCAACTGCAAAGTTCTGAAATTAGCTAGGTTGTTGACTTGGGTCAAATTACTGCTTCTATAACTGTTGTATGGGTGAATCTCCCTAGTTGTACTCATAGGTAGCTGGCATTGGATTGTATTGAATGCCTTCAATCTGGGTATATGTTATTAATGTACCGAAATAAAGACTAGTTTAGTTCTTAATCTTCCTTTTGGTTATGATCTTTCAACCAGAACTAGATCACACACACAGTCGTATAATCATTTTTGAGCTCTAAATAAAAGGCACATGCTTGAGGATATGTAAGATACAGCAGTTGCTAGTTTGGCAGCAATTAGAGGCTAGTATGGTGGATGGATGAATTGCAAGTACTAAGCAGCATATAGTAAGGTGTAGCCTATGGAGAGGTTCACATTATGGCTTTTCATCAAATAGCATGCATTTACATCATTTCTTAAGAATTTATAGTTTTAGATTGTGGGAATTGTGAATATCAGTAGTCACGGGATATCCAAAAATGACATGTGGATATATTTTGCATTGATTACTAAGGAGGACAATGTGAAAGTATTTGTGTATATTAGAAAATCATTTTGGAATGGATACAAATATTAGGTTGGCTGCTGTAGGGTTTGCCGAACAATTTAGCAAGCGTGAAATTATGGGTTGTTACCATGTCCCTAAAATGAGCATTGTCAAGTGAGCTGATCTAATCACTTGAGTGGAGATAAAAGAAAATGAGTAAGAAGTTTGTTTGAGAAAGTTTAAACGCCCTTTAGCCGTCAGAATTCCATGGATGTGCTGAAGTAAGTAATGTAATTAGTCATTATCGTGCACATAATATTGATTCAGAAGAGGGCTCGAGAAGGATTAAGAAAAACTGAAAATAAAGTAAAGTGAACTACCAAAAAATAAGCTGATGCCTGGCAGATGCAATAAAGTATGGCACCAGCAGAGTTGTACAATGAAGCAGATCCATGTAGCTGCTGAATGAGTTGGGGATTAATGGTTTTGTTGTAGTTCTTAGTTGATGCACATATTTGTAGAATGTACAGTAGTAATCTTTCCCTTTTCTGTAACTGTACCTGTGGTGGAAGGGCTATAATCAAGTGACAGATATTCTGTCCACCTTTAATTGTTTCTTGATCAGTAACTATGCTCACACAGACCCCATGTTTGTCGTTCTTTGAAATCAGAGATAAACATGAATTGGAATTGGACTTCAAGAGATTTTGGGAAGAATTCAGATCATCCAGCTCAGAGAAGGTTGTTGCTTTACTTAAATTCTCTCAGTCGTGCTTCTGTTACCATCTGTTCAACCATTTTATAATGATGCTATTATTTTGCATAATACTATTAAACAATATCATAGTGGTTGATGACTCTTGTGCTGTTCATGCAGGAGAAAGAAGCGGCCTTGAATTTCACCGTAGATGTTTTTTGTAGATTAGTGAAGCAGCACGCTAATGTAGCTCAATTAGTTACCTTGTACGTGCTCAGTTGACGGCCCCTTCTTTACCTAATCTATTCATTTGCTTATTGTGCCTCGTGCTATTGCATTGTTGTGATATGATGGTTGAAGGCAGGAGTTACCTTCACTTTGTAATGTAATTAGATTAGATTAGTTATGAAGTTTGTTGTGCATTGAAGAATAAAGTAAAAAATAACCAGACAAAAATTTCTGCTCAATCACTTACCACCATCCATGATCATGATGAAACACATAAATTCTGATGTTAAAATAAATTGCACGACTACTGATGCCATTATGGTTTTATAAAGAAAAGTTATCTCTTATGTTTCTTTTGGTATTCTTTTTGTTGATATATTTGCTTTGTTGCATGTTTAAGTTCAGACTATGAGATTCCCAGTAGCTGCCTTAACTACTAAAATGTTTTATCCATTCAAAGTTTCTATTTATATGATGAGTGATGTCATCATCATTATTTCATGTGACTAGTTTTTAAGCTCTTTTGTAGTTCGAGGGAGGTACATGTTTCTCTATGATGAAATCCCTTTTGTGTTTCCCTTAGTCCTTTCATACCCTTCTTCCAATCGCATGATGTCAAGTCAATTTGAAATTTTCTATATCTCTTACAGCAATTTGTTGGCTTACATTGTTAATCTACATGGTTACCCTTCTGGATAAGACTCTTTTATCTCATTACTCTCTTACATTGATGAATATCATAAGTGGGCTGATTAGCTGTATTGATATATTGGATTCTTGAAAATAACTGCAACTCTGGCGCTTTTAACACTGAAGTTATTTGCTGAACTCTGGGCTTTGTTGCCCTGCAATTATTTATCAGTGTCTCATCTTTAAGCATCTTGACCAATCCTGGAAGTGTTGATAAATTGCAGGTTAGTTGAAACACACATATTCTCCTTCGTTATTGGAAGAGCATTTGTAACAGATATTGAAAAGCTAAAGATCAGCAGTAAAACAAGATCTTTGGATGTAGTGAAAGTGTTACAGTTTTTCTCTGAAGTCACAAAGGTTTGCCTTCTCGTTTGCTTGTTCTGTGATTTCTCTTTCAAAGACGCATTTGTACATATGCACGAGTGAAATAAGACATTATACTCATTCACATTGCTTGCAGGATGACATCAGTCCAGGTTCAAATTTGTTAACAGCAGTGGAAGTCCTTGTTTCTGGGGTATTTTTCCTTGGTCTTGCCTGTTTTCAATGAATTTTTTTATTACCTCTATTTGATGTGTTCCACATGGTAAACCTTTGATATTGCCTCTGTATTTGGAACGAAATCATGTACTCTGTAATAGTTTTCGTAATTTTTTTTGCTTTGTGACTGATACACATGAACTTAAATGTCATGTATTGCTTGAGTTCATCATTTACATTGCAATATCTTTTGAGAGTAGATTTTGCTAAACTTACCCCAACCTGAAAGCTTAAGCTATTAGGTGGAGTGGAGGGCCTGAGTAGTTTACCAAGTGGTCACTATATCCACATTCTTTTAATGCGGACACCTCAACTCCCCTCACATGCAAGCTGGATAACATAAAGTGCCTCACATGTGGACCAAGAATATATGAACCAAAATGATCACTGTCACAGACCCCGTACCGAACCAAACTTTGATGCCATGTTGAAACTACTTCAACCCAAAAGCTTAAGCTATTAGGTGAAGGGCCATACTTGTTTGTTTTGTACGCACTGCTAATCACATATCTTTCATTTACAGCCTGTTGATAAGCAATCTCTCCTTGATTCTGGGATATTGAGCTGTCTCATTCATATTCTCAATGCCCTTCTGGGTCCTGATGGGAGTAAAAAGGCTACTGTTGATGCAGAATTCTTGCTACCTGAAAAGGATAATGGCCCTGATGCAGGGCACACTCGTAGACTTGAGGTTGCTTTCTTTCCCTGATTTCCTTGTCACTATCTAATCATCTATATCTGGTTTTCATTTATTATTGTTTATGTCATTAGTGGCTTACTACGGCATCCAGAACTTTGGATTAAACTATATCATGCACTACTATATGTTTGTTGACACATTTTTCTCGTCCCCTTTCCAATGTGCTGGGAGTTCAAATTTCCCTTATATTTTGGACAATCTTAATTGTTTCAAGCACTGATAAATTTTAGAGAAACAGCTTTATTTTTCAAAATGAAGTTGAATTGCTGGCACAGACACTTTTTTGTGCTGTTGTGGATATAAATACGTCAACTATGTTTTTTTTTATGTATGCTAACTTTTTATTCATGCAGGTAGAGGGAAGTATTGTTCATACTATGAAAGCATTGGCAAGTCATCCTTCAGCTGCACAAAGTTTAACTGAGGATGATTCACTTAGATTGCTGTTTGAGATGGTTGTCAATGGGTCATCGGCAATGTTCTCTCGATACAAGGAAGAACTCGTTCCATTGCACAACATGCAGCTTCATCGGCATGCAATGCAGGTAAATGTCTAGTTCCTTTTTTCCCATCTGAAATCTGGGTAATGGCGTGATCATTTTTATTAACTTCAGAATTTCGTGAAAACTTCATAAGATGATGGTTAAATTGTGTTTTTCTTACCCTTTTTTTTTGCTTTGTTTCAGATACTTAGTCTTCTACTGGTAAATGACAATGGGAGCACAGCCAAATATATACATAATTACCATTTGGTATGCCATCACATAAATAATTTTTATAATTTGATGATTGTAAGAGTACTTTACTCTTTGAAACTTTGTCTTCATATTTTATTAGAGCATCCAGTCTTTGGGTTGTGCTGTACTGTTTCTTGGTTTCTTTTGTAGATATTTGTGATGAAAATTCTAATTTTTGCCATATGATTGCTAATCTAAACTAGATACAGATCTTAAAAGGACCATTTGTGGGGCAAACCATAAGAGCAATTTGTTTCATGGGGATGATGTAGAATATTTAGAATGTTATGAGTGCTGATGATGCTTTCAATGGTCATATGATTTTTTTTTTCTAAAGTTAGGGCAGATCTGAAAAAAAATGACCATTTACTATATAGGGTCCAATCTAAAAGAATTTTTGTCTAATGTTAAAAAGTTATGGGCTGATGTCTTTAGCATCTTATTTTCATTCCTAAAGATGATGTTATCTTTTGATATTTCTTTTTGTTGATCTTATAAATTTCAAATCATCGTCATATGACTCAATAGTAATTTGCGCTTTTATTTGGTTAATTGATACGAAACATGTGAGAACCTACTATGATTACTGGTTGTACATAAACATACCCCTTTTATGCATAGCAATGCACATCACAGATTTTTGTTTGTGCAGAATTATCTTGGGCTTTTTAAAGTTCACTATCCATTTTTGGTTGAATTAAAATAGTGAGCTTGGCTTATTTTATGACATATCTGCCGTTAAACTGTTCTTTGTGCAGGTAAAAGTTCTTCTTTCGGCTGTCAAAGGTTTCAATCCTGATAGTGGTGATCCTGCCTACGCTGTGGGTATCGTGGACTTGCTACTTGAATGTGTAGAGTTGTCATACAGACCTGGTGAGTCTCTTGTCAAAACCACCCCTTGTAACATTTTAGTAGCAAACTATAAGTTCAAAATTCATCTTTGCTCTCCTCAACTTAAGAGTAATCCTACTTTGTGGTATTGGATGAAGATGAACTTTTTTTCTTATGGATGCTTCAAACATAGTTTCTGGTGTTTCTAGTTCTTGTAGCTTTTGGTCTGTTTTTGTTATGTTTGCTGCTAATTAGGTAATATTTTGACTGTAGATGCTGGTGGCATCAAACTACGGGAAGACATACATAATGCACATGGCTATCAATTCCTTGTTCAGTTTGCATTAACTTTGTCTACCTTGCCAAAATATCAATCCACTCATTTCAAGTCTTCTTTTGATCCTCAAACAAAGAAAGATCTAGAAGAACAGCGTTTAATTGGAAATGAGGACCCCTCATCCCAGAATCTGTCTCCGACACTCTCTAGGTTGCTTGATGCAATTGTTAATTTAGCTCAGACAGGCCCATCCGAACCGATGGGTTCTTTTGGAGGGAAGACACCCAAATCTTCTCATGCAAAGACGAGTGGCCATAGCAGAAGTCGTACCCCGTCTTTTGACCGCCTTGCTGATGAAACTTGGGAGAAGGACAATAGTAAAGTTAAAGACCTTGAAGCAGTGCAGATGTTGCAAGACATCTTTCTCAAAGCAGACAGCACAGAGCTGCAGGCAGAAGTATTAAATAGAGTGTTCAAACTATTCTCTAGTCATCTTGAAAACTACAAGTTATGTCAGCAACTGCGCACAGTTCCACTGTTTGTCCTAAATATGGCTGGTTTTCCTCCATCTTTGCAAGAGATAATTTTGAAAATTCTTGAATATGCTGTAACTGTCGTAAACTGCGTCCCTGACCAAGAGTTGCTTTCACTGTGCTGCTTGCTGCAGCAACCAATAACATCACAATTGAAGAACACTATACTTTCTTTCTTTGTGAAATTAATATCCTTTGATCAACAATACAAGAAAGTTCTGCGAGAAGTTGGTGTACTGGAGGTTCTGTTAGATGACTTACGGCAGCACAAGTTTCTCTTAGGTCCAGATCAACTAAGTGTCAACCCTAACCAGGTGGAGAGAAAATCCTCAAGCAGCTTCAAGAAACACTTAGACAGTAAGGATGCCATAATTTCTTCACCCAGGCTAGTGGAAGTTTCTACAGTAAAGCTTCCTATTTTTGAAGTTGAAGATACTATTGCTGTTGCATGGGATTGCATGGTTTCCTTATTGAAGAAAGCAGAAGCCAGCCAAGCATCATTCCGCTCGGCTAATGGAGTTGGTTCTGTTCTACCATTTCTGGTTTCTGATATTCATCGTCCAGGGGTCCTCCGGATATTGTCATGTTTGATCATCGAAGATGTTACACAGGTTTGTGAACTTTCTTAGTCTCCTGTTTAGATGTTTGGTAGTATTAACGTGGCAGTTTTATCTTTGATATTCCCTTCCCTATATTGTATGATGTTTTTCTACTGTTTAGGCACCTTTACCTGCTAAATTATATCACACTATAGCAGTTGCTTTTATTCATATTCTTGCATTCGTGCTTGATAGCCTCATTCACTGTGCATTATCATCGATATCATCCACTGAGTTTTCATTTTACCAGGGTCATCAAGAAGAGTTAGGTATGCTCGTTGAAGTTCTGAAAAGTGGGATGGTTACAAGTGTTTCAGGATCCCAATACAGACTTCAAAATGATGCAAAATGTGATACTATGGGAGCATTATGGCGGATTCTGGGAGCAAATAAGTCAGCTCAGAAGGTCTTTGGTGAAGCCACTGGGTTTTCTCTACTGTTAACCACACTCCACAGTTTCCAGAATGACGAAGGACACCCTGATCAATCTTCTTTGAAGGTTCATGTCAAGGTGTTTACGTATCTGTTACGTCTTGTGACAGTCGGAGTGTGTGATAACGACTTCAATAGGACAAAGTTGCATGCAATTATATCATCCCAAACCTTTTATGATCTTCTAACTGAGTGTGGTTTACTTTGTGTTGACTGTGAAAAGCTAGTCATACAATTATTGTTGGAACTTTCACTTGAGATAGTACTTCCACCATTCTTGGCATCAGAGAATGTCACAGCTGAAAGTGAGTCAGATAGTTTTATTTTAAGTACCCCATCAGGTTTGTTTAATCCTGATAAAGAAAGAGTGTACAATGCCGGTGCCATTAGAGTTCTTCTCAGATCATTGTTACTGTTCACTCCAAAGATGCAATTAGAAGTGCTGAACCTCATTGAGAATCTTGCTCGTGCTGGTCCCTTCAATCAGGAAAGCCTCACATCTGTGGGTGAGAAATGCCCGTCTAGCGCTCCAATGTCTTTGTGCAAATATACTTATTTGTTTTCTTATTACGTACTTCTATTGTGTGTAGGCTGTGTGGAGCTTCTACTGGAGACAATTTATCCATTCCTTTCCGGTTCATCTCCTTTACTGTCCTATGCTCTGAAGATTGTGGAAGTTCTTGGGGCATATAGGTAGAGTTGTAACCATGCCTAGAAATAGTTAAATCACAGCCTTTTCTTATTTTCTTATCATGAATTTTATGTTTCTGGTAACAGGTTGTCTGCATCAGAAGTTCGACTGCTTATTAGATATATTTTACAAATGCGACTGGTAAATTCAGGCCATAATATTATTGACATGATGGAGAGATTAATTCTCATGGAAGACATAGCCTCAGAAAATGTTTCGCTTGCTCCATTTGTGGAGTTGGATATGAACAAGATTGGACACGCCTCTTTACAGGTATCTCTGGGTGAAAGATCATGGCCACCTGCAGCTGGTTATTCATTTGTTTGTTGGTTCCAGTTTCGAAATTTATTTAACTCACAAGCAAAGGAAACCGAAATTTCAAAAGCTGTTTTTTCTAAGAGATCGAATGGTTCTAGTGGGCAGCACCGAGAGCCGCATGTTCTCCGGATATTTTCTGTTGGTGTAGCTAATTCCAAGAACACGTTCTATGCGGAACTTTATCTTCAGGAGGATGGTATATTAACCCTTGCAACAAGCAGCTCTTCTTCTTTATCATTTCCTTGTTTGGAACTGGAGGAAGGCAGATGGCATCACCTTGCAGTTGTCCATAGCAAACCAAATGCACTCGCTGGATTATTCCAAGCTAGTGTTGCATATGTGTATATTAATGGAAAGATGAGACACACAGGGAAACTGGGATATTCTCCATCTCCACCAGGAAAGTCTCTTCAGGTAACCATTGGTACTCCAGTCACTTGTTCAAAAGTTTGTGACTTGTCGTGGAAACTCCGATCCTGCTATCTTTTTGAAGAAGTCCTCACACCAGGTTCTATATGTTTTATGTACATTCTTGGTAGAGGATATAGAGGAATCTTTCAAGACTCGGATCTTCTTCGATTTGTCCCTAATCAAGCCTGTGGTGGTGGGACTATGGCTATCTTAGATTCACTTGATGCTGACTTGCCTACAAATTCCACCCCTTCCAAACTTGATAGTGCCAGCAAAATAGGGGAGTTTAAGGCAGACGGCAGCGGGATTGTCTGGACTTTGGAAAGACTAAGTAACCTGTCGTTGCAGATATCTGGAAAGAAACTTATATTTGCTTTTGATGGAACATGTGTGGAAGCTATTCGCTCATCAGGGACCTTTTCTATGGTCAATCTGGTTGATCCTATGTCTGCTGCTGCTTCCCCTATAGGGGGTATGTAACAAACTATCCACAAATATATTATTATTAACTTCTCAATTTTGCACTGATTTATATGAGTTCAATGACATGCAACGCAGCTAAATCCTATTCTATTTGTACAACTAATTCATCCTTTTCATTTCTTTTATGGAAGATGATCTTTGGCATGAGTCAGCTGATACTTTCCTCTCCTTTTCTTCTATTGTATCTTTTTTGTTTTTGTTGATAGTAGCTTTCTGTGTGCTTCTTGCACTAATTGGGGTGTTTGGAAACATAGTTTGTTTATAGAAGAGAGCAATAAGCTTTGCTACTTCATTTATCTATTTTTTGATACATCTGTGGTCTTTTCAGGTATACCACGATTTGGACGTCTTCTAGGCGATGTATATATCTGCAGGCAATGTGTGATTGGGGACAGCATCCACCCTGTTGGTGGGATGGCTGTTGTCTTGGCTCTTGTTGAAGCGGCTGAAACCAGGGATATGCTACAGATGGCTCTAACATTACTTGCACTTTCCCTTCATCAAAATCCTCAAAATGTTAGGGACATGCAAACATACAGGGGATACCATCTACTGGCTCTCTTTCTGCATCGCAGAATGTCATTGTTTGATATGCACTGCCTTGAGATTTTTTTCCAAATGGCTGCATGTGAAGCTTCCTTTTCTGAACCAAAGAAGGTGAAAAATGCACGAGCTGCTTTGTCACCTGGTGCAACAATTCAAGAAGCAGGCTTTGAGGATCTTAGTTTGTCAAAGTTCCGTGATGAATTTTCTTCAATTGGGTCTCACGGTGATATGGATGATTTCTCTTTGCCAAAAGATTCATTGAGCCACATTTCAGAGTTAGAGCATACTGATATGCCAGCTGAAACTACAAATTGTATTGTCTTGTCAAACGCGGATATGGTTGAGCATGTCTTGTTGGATTGGACACTGTGGGTAATAGCCCCAGTTTCGATTCAAATTGCTCTTCTGGGTTTTCTTGAACAGCTGGTGTCAATGCATTGGTACAGGAATCACAATCTTACAATCCTACGTGGAATGGACCTTGTTCAACATTTACTAGTGACTCTACAGCGGGGTGATGTTGAAAATCCTGTTTTAGAAAAATTGGTTATGCTGCTCGGGGTCATATTAGAAGATGGCTTTTTGACTTCAGAATTGGAACTTGTGGTTAAGTTTGTGATTATGACATTTGATCCTCCTCAACTTACACCCACACATCAAATTATGAGAGAGCCGATGGGGAAGCATGTAATAGTAAGGAACATGCTGCTTGAGATGCTTATCGATCTACAAGTAACCATAAATTCTGAAGAGCAGCGCGAGCAGTGGCATAAGATTGTTTCATCCAAGTTGATAACATATTTTCTTGATGAAGCAGTTCATCCTACCAGTATGAGATGGATTGTGACCCTTCTGGGTGTATGTCTTGCATCATCACAGACCTTTGCCCTCAAATTTCGCACAAGTGGATGCTATAATGGTTTGACACGAGTGCTTAGAAGTTTCTACGATTCCCCAGATATATATTATATTTTGTTCTGCCTCATATTTGGAAAGTCTGTATATCCGAGACTTCCGGAAGTCCGTATGCTAGACTTCCATGCCCTTATGCCAAGTGATGGAAGTTATGTAGAGTTGAGATTTGTTGATCTCTTGGAATCTGTAATAGGCATGGCGAAATCTACATTTGATAGGCTGAGCATGCAGTCCATGCTTGCCCACCAAACTGGTAATCTTTCCCAGGTTGGTGCTGGTCTTGTGGCAGAGCTTGTTGAGGGAAATGCAGACATGGCTGGAGAACTTCAGGGTGAAGCCCTGATGCATAAAACATACGCGGCCCGCTTAATGGGTGGGGAGGCAGCAGCTCCCGCTGCTGCAACTTCAGTCTTGAGATTCATGGTTGACCTGGCAAAGATGTGCCCTCCATTTTCTGCTGTCTGCAGACGGGCAGAATTTCTTGAAAGCTGCGTAGACCTATATTTTTCTTGTGTCAGGTTTGTCTCGAGACTCTTGTTTCATGTATTTCTTTATGTTTGGGAAAAGTACAGATAAGTGCAGATAAATACACCCAAGTTTTTAAGTGAAAAGTCTAAAATGCCCTTTGACTAAAATCTAATTTTAGATATTAAAATCAAATTTTCAATTAATATTGAGGTTTGAAAATTAGATTTTTACCCAAGGGCATTTTTGTCTTTTCACTTTCAAATTATCATTTTTCACCTAAAAACTTTACAGGTGAGATTTTATGAAACTTGGGTGTATCGGAATGACCCAAATCTTAGTTGGATGTAGCTAAGCAGAAAATGTGTATTGTTGGGTGTGTTTATTTCATTATCTGTACTTTTCCCTTTTATGTTTTTCTTGTGTTGGGTTTTACCCATTCATTATTATACTGTAATTTCTGACTTGATTTCTGCAACACAAGCTTTGATGCTTTATGGTTTTGCTGACTAGTGCTATGGTTTTCTTACAGAGCCGGTCATGCAGTGAAAATGGCCAAGGAACTTTCTGTAAAGACTGAAGAGAAGAACTTGAATGATAGTGATGATGCCACCAGCTCACAGAATACATACACTAGCATGCCTCACGAGCAGGTACAGTCTGTCAAAACATCCATCAGTGTTGGAAGCTTTCCTCAAGGTCAGGCAAGTACAAGTTCTGAAGAAATGCCTGCACCCTCAGATTATGTCTCTGGTGATAAAGCAGAAACCAGGGACACTACATCTCATCTGGAGTTAAACAAACCAGTGCAAGAAATTGACCAAGCTGTTCGAAGCTCAGAAGATGATACTGTGGATCGGGGGTCTGCTACTTCCAGCTCAAACGAATTCACTTTCCCGAACACAAAATCCAATTTGGAAATTAATCACCTGACAGATTCCCAGAGCTCTATGTCTCTACACATGCTTGACTCTCCCATTTTATCGGAGAAGTCTGTATCTAGAACCCCACTCACACGTACTACTCCAGCGACTGCACTGGCATCTGGAAGTGCTAGCCAGAATTCAAAAGCTCCCTCAGTTGGTGATTTTGATCCGTCTTCAGATTCAAAACCTACTTCTCAAGGATTGTCTGCTGCAAATGCAATTTTCGCAGTCAGTCCAAAGTTACTTCTTGAAATGGATGATTTAGGTTATGGAGGTGGTCCTTGCTCTGCAGGAGCAACTGCTGTTTTAGATTTTATGGCAGAAGTTCTTTCTGATTTTCTCACCGAGCAGATGAAAGCAGCTCAAGTCGTAGAAAACATTTTGGAAAGCGCTCCTTTGCATGTTGATGCTGAATCCGTGTTAGTTTTCCAGGGTTTGTGCCTTACTAGACTCATGAACTTTCTCGAGAGGCGTCTCTTCCGTGATGATGAAGAAGACGAAAAAAGGCTAGATAAGAGCCGCTGGTCTTCAAATTTGGATGCGTTATGCTGGATGATTGTGGATCGTGTGTATATGGGTGCTTTTCCGCAGCCTGCTAGTGTATTGAAAACTCTGGAGTTTTTCTTGTCTATGTTGCAATTGGCAAATAAAGATGGCAGGATTGAGGAGGTGGCGGCGCCGACCGGAAAAAGTCTTCTTTCTTCTATTGCAAGAGGAAGCAGACCACTTGAT
The DNA here is from genome assembly GCA_036897365.1 of Geranium brycei. NCBI lineage: Eukaryota > Viridiplantae > Streptophyta > Magnoliopsida > Geraniales > Geraniaceae > Geranium > Geranium brycei. Next base: position 44,667 of record JAYMTP010000029.1, read on the forward strand.
GCATACATACATTCAATTCTTAAAAACACAAATCGTATGATACTGTATTGTTTTCTGCCATCGTTCTTGCTCGCCATAGGGGAAGAAGATCTTCTTTTGAGTTTAGGCTTACTGATGGAATCCAAGAGATCATTGTCAAACTCTTCGCAGAAAATGTCAGGAATAGATGTCTTCACAGTTCTACAGTTGTTAATTGCTCACAGGAGAATCATATTCTGTCCCAACAATCTTGATACTGATCTAAATTGTTGTCTGTGTGTAAATTTAGTACCTCTTCTCCGTGACCAGAGGCAAAATGTACAATACTTGGCTGTCGATATTTTCAAGTATCTCTTGGTGCATCGCAGAGTCTCTCTGGAAGACTTGCTAGTTTCTAAACCAAACCAAGGCCAACAATTGGATGTTCTGCATGGTGGCTTTGACAAATTGTTGACGGGAAATTTATCTGCTTTCCTGGAGTGGCTGGAGAGTTTTGAACAGGTCATCAATAAAGTTCTGGAGCAGTGCGCCGCAATCATGTGGGTTCAATATATTGCTGGATCGGCAAAGTTTCCTGGAGTAAGAATAAAAGGAATGGAGGGCCGGCGTAAGAGAGAAATAGGAAAAAGGTCACGAGATTCTTCAAAATTTGATATCAAGCACTGGGAGCAGATAAGTGAACGAAGATATGCACTGGAGCTGGTTCGTGATGAGATGTCTACCGAGCTCCGAGTTGTTCGTCAGGATAAGTATGGATGGGTTCTTCATGCTGAGAGTGAGTGGCAAACTCTTCTCCAGCAACTTGTTCATGAGCGGGGAATCTTTCCAATGCGTAAATCCTCCAAAACAGGAGATCCCGAATGGCAGCTTTGTCCGATCGAGGGCCCGTATAGGATGCGCAAAAAGCTTGAGCGGTGCAGTTTAAAAATCGATTCCATCCAAAATGTTCTCGATGGGCAGTTCGAATTAGGTGAAATAGAATTGTCCGGAAAAAAGAACGACAGTAGTCCTGATGCTTCCGATGCCGACTCTGAATTATATTTCAACCCTTTGCCTGAGGGTGACAGACCTAACGATGATGATGGTGAGCTGTATGAAGAATCTTATTTTAAAGATCCCAGTCCTGTTACAGATCTAGATTCTTCTAAGAACGGGTGGATTGATGACAGAGGTAGTAGTATAAATGAAGCAAGTCTTCACTCTGCACTCGAGTACGGTGGCAAGTCAAGCGCAACATCTGTTCCATCAGAAGTACAAGGTAGATCCGAGATAGGGTCTCCTAGGCACTCCTCTTTGAGAAACGATGAAGTCAAAGCCGCAGAAGATAAATCAGATAAGGAATTGCACGACGACGGCGAATATCTAATCAGACCTTTTCTGGAACCTTTTGAAAAGATACGGTTTAGATACAACTGTGAACGAGTTGTTGGTCTTGACAAGCACGATGGCATATTTCTCATAGGTGAGTTTTGTTTGTATGTAATCGAAAACTTCTACATTGATGAATCCGGGTGCATATGTGAGAAGGAATGTGAAGACGAGCTCTCTGTCATAGATCAGGCTTTAGGTGTAAAGAAGGATCTTACTTGCAGCCTAGATTTTCAATCCAAGTCAACTTCATCTTGGAGCAAACCTGATAAGGGTTTGGTAGGGGGGAGGGCATGGGCCTATAATGGCGGTGCATGGGGAAAGGAGAAAGTGTGTAGTAGTGGTAACTTACCCCATCCATGGAATATGTGGAAACTTGACAGCGTTCATGAGATTTTGAAGCGTGATTACCAGCTACGTCCTGTTGCTGTTGAGATATTTAGCATGGATGGATGTAATGACCTTCTGGTATTCCACAAAAAAGAAAGAGAAGAGGTGTTCAAGAATCTGGTAGCCATGAATCTTCCCAGAAATAGCATGTATGAATTGATTCACCAACTTCCTCCCATTTATTTGTTTGTGTGATTTCCATTTTTTTCCCAGTGTTTTGCATGTTTTCTTGCTGATTCAGTTAAGATAAAACATAAAAGCAATCTGGTATGGCTTGAAATTTTCCACCTGATGGTATGCATATAATAAAGTTTTGTTACTTTGTTACTTTGATGCTTTTATGATTATTTATGTTTTGTGCTGCATCTGCTACACATAGATATCTCCTCTCTAGTTGCCTTTAACATCCGTGTTATGAATATTTAGCTGAAAACCATGATTATTTACCGTTTTTATGTTTCTCCTCTTTATTGTTTTTTTTCCTTATATACATTTTTGTGATGGTATGCATGCATCTAACAAAGTTTTGTTACTTTGATGCTTTTATAATTATTTATATTTTGCGCTGCATCTACTATACATAGATATCTCCTCTATAGTTGCCTTTAATATGCGTGCTATGATCATTTAGCTGAAAACCGTGATTATTTACAGTTTATAGGTTTCTACTTTTTATTGTATTTCCTCTCATATACATTTTTTATTTATGTTCAATACCTATCCAGTATGTTCATTCTTGTATAGTCAACTTCAGTCTTAAGATTTCTAAACCATTAATATTTTCCTTGCATCAGGTTGGACACGACCATTTCGGGTTCAACAAAGCAGGAAAGCAATGAGGGAAGTCGTCTTTTTAGGATAATGGCTAAATCTTTCTCCAAAAGGTGGCAAAGTGGAGAAATTAGTAATTTCCAGTACCTCATGCATCTTAACACCTTGGCGGGACGTGGATACAGTGATTTAACCCAATACCCAGTGTTTCCATGGGTTCTTGCGGATTATGAGAGTGAAAACCTGAACTTTTCAGATCCAAAAACATTTCGTAGGCTTGACAAACCGATGGGTTGTCAGACTCCAGAAGGTGAAGATGAATTTAGGAAAAGGTCAGCCCGGAGCTAGACTCCCATGTTTTTTCTCTTCACATCATTAGTTTGAGTTTTTTCTGTGAAAAGCAACATGGTGATTGAAAAGCATGATTTTCTTATGTTATTAAATCTGAATGTACTCACTTGTTATATATTCTGTTTCCTGTGTGCATCTCAGATATGAGAGTTGGGATGACCCGGAGGTCCCCAAATTTCATTACGGGTCTCATTATTCTAGTGCTGGGATCGTCCTTTTTTATCTTCTCCGCCTGCCACCATTTAGTACCGAAAACCAGAAGTTGCAAGGAGGCCAGTTTGATCACGCTGATCGCCTATTTAATAGTATTAAAGATACTTGGTTGAGTGCAGCGGGCAAGGGCAACACATCAGATGTGAAAGAGCTCATTCCAGAATTTTTCTATATGCCAGAGTTCTTGGAGAACCGTTTTAATCTCGACTTGGGGGAGAAACAATCAGGAGAGAAGGTTTGCCACTCTGAATTCTTCGGTCAATAATTTTCCGATTCGAAGCATTATATTGTATGAATGACATCTTTCTCTTTGCATATATAGAAGTTTACGTGTGTCGGATTTTATTCAGGTTGGTCATGTCATCTTACCTCCATGGGCCAAAGGCAGCGTTAGAGAGTTTGTTCGGAAGCACAGGGAAGCGCTTGAATCGGAGTTTGTTTCAGAAAATCTGCATCATTGGATAGACCTTATATTTGGATATAAGCAGAGAGGGAAGGTACATATTAACATTCTTGACCATTCACACTGTTATTTAGTTAACACTATTCTAAGTTAGGGCCAGTTTTAATAGCTGTTTTAACTTAAATGGCTTTACATAAAGTAAAAAGGGGTTTGTGAATTTTTTATTTTTTGAGGAGAAACCTTTTATTATAGACTAACAAAGACATGTAAAAATGTTATTGTTGGTATATGTGTAGAAAAGGTACTATAACAGTATTAAGTCACCTAATATTTTAGGAATTCTGTGTGGATATATTTAAACATCAAATTGTATTTGATGATGATCTTCCCTTTAGAGGACCAAGAGCACCTATTGGTTCTAATAGCATCTTACTTCTAGCTTTAGATAAAATTGGCACTAGTTCTTTGTTTTCCACTTCTTTTCAATTTTTTGCTTGTTTTTCATATTTTGATTTCTAGACTATTTAGGCCGCTTTATATGTTCATAAGCACACAAAAATATTTTGCAGCCCATCATCGATCTTTTACAAAAGAAGAAAATCCCACGTCCATACAAGTCTTAATTGCCCTTTCTATACCCGTCTTTTATATCCCTATGTTCACATCAATGAGTATTTCTTGTGATCCAATCACAAATAAACTCAAAGCAGAACTTATGAGTTTTGGATTGGTCCCAGCTCGGGTTGTTGACCTTTGAAGGTCTTTTGTTTGATTTTATACCTTGATACACAATGTTTTGCGGTTTGTTCTATTTTTTCATAAGCACAATATTTTACTGAACAGTGTTATTTGTACTTTAATCTGCTATTGCAATTATTTTACCTATTAAGCTGTATAATTTAGTTTTAGTTTCATAAGGTGGATGGTTGGTTGAATTTAATTTCCCTCTCAGCCCATTTGTTCAGTTTTACGTTATTATTTTGCTGTGTTATATGTCTGATTATAATTTATTTCCTTGTATAATTTACTTTGATATATTATTACAATTATTTTACCTATCAAGTTATATGATTTAGTTTTAGTTTCATGTTGTGGATGGTTTGTTTGAATTTAACTACCTTCAGATTGTTACTGTACTATTTTGTCGTGTTGTGTGTGTGATTATAATTTAATTCCTCGTATAATTTACAGGCTGCCGAGGAAGCTGTGAATGTTTTCTACCATTACACATACGAGGGGAGCGTGGACATCGACTCAGTCACCGATCCTGCAATGAAAGCGTCAATTCTAGCTCAGATCAATCACTTCGGGCAGACACCGAAGCAACTGTTCCAAAAGTCCCACCCGAAGAGGCGGCCCGACAGGAGGCTTCCTCCTCACCCTCTGAAGCACTCCGCCCACCTCGTTCCACGTGAAATCCGAAAGACCTCATCTTCCATAAGCCAGATCATCACCTTCTACGACAAGATTCTCGTGGCCGGAGCAAACACTCTGCTCAAGCCCAAAGCGTACGCCAAATACGTCGCGTGGGGATTTCCAGACCGGAGCCTGAGGTTCCTGAGCTACGACCAGGACCGGCTCCTCTCGACCCACGAGAACCTCCATGGTGGTGATCAGATTCAGTGTGCCGGCGCGAGCCACGACGGGCACACTCTGGTGACAGGCGCGGATGACGGGCTGGTCTCCGTCTGGAGGATAAGCACCGATGCCCCGCGGCGATTACAGCTGGAGAAGGCGCTGTGCGCGCACACAGCGAGGATCACGTGCCTCCAGGTCAGCCAGCCATACATGGTCATCGTGAGCGGGTCCGACGACTGCACCGTCATCGTGTGGGACCTCGGGTCGCTGCGCTTCGTTAGGCAGCTCTCGGAGTTCCCCGCGCCGGTCTCGGCCCTCTACGTCAACGACCTGACCGGTGAGATCCTGACGGCCGCGGGGATTTTGCTCGCCGTCTGGAGCGTTAACGGGGACTGCCTCGCCGTGGTCAACACGTCGCAGCTCCCGTCTGATTTCATCCTCTCGGTGACGAGCTGCGCGTTCTCTGATTGGCAGGACACCAACTGGTACGTGACGGGCCACCAGAGCGGGGCCATCAAGGTCTGGCGGATGGTTCACTTTACCGACCTCGAGAGCTCTGCTCAGGCCAAGCAGGCCAGCAGCGGGATGGGAGCACTTAACTTGGGTGGCAAGGTACCCGAGTACCGTTTAATCCTCCACAAGGTACTCAAATTCCATAAACACCCCGTTACGGCCCTTCACCTCACGAGCGACCTGAAGCAGCTACTGAGCGGGGACTTGGGCGGGCACTTGATGTCGTGGACGCTTCCAGACGAGAGCGTACGCGCTGCTTCGTTCAATCACGGGTGATCGGTCCCACGAAAAATCAAAAGATATTATTTAGCTCTATCTCGTGGCATTCACTAATTTATCATGGAAACCATGTTTTCGGGTTTTTTTGAGCCCGTTCTCGCCAAGCAGTGGGGAAAATAGGGCTGGCCCGGGATTGTTACGCGAGATCGATCATGCGGAAACTATTCGATTTCGTGACATTGTTTGTATCATCTCTTGGGAGTATGGGGAAGAAATGTTTTGTATTAGGTTAAATTTTTGATGTAAATAGAGGAGAAGAAGATGAAAGTTACTGACAGTTTGTAATGGGGTTTGTATAGAGAAGAAGCATTGCGTGTCCAGTGAAAGCTTTCAGGGACAGTGATGATGAATTGGTTGAGTTGAATTTATTTTCAATGGTTTATGTTTTTTGTTTTGTTCTAGGTCTTAATTTATATCATGTAATCCATTTTGTTGGATTTTATATTTATTTGATTTTGATCCAAAGATGTTGAAATCTGTAAGATTGAATGTCATATTTACATGAATGTCAAGTTGATGATGTGTTTGTAATTCCTTCTGTGTTTTAGATGATCGGTTTCGTCTAGGAATGACACTATTCTCTGTCTTTGACGGGTCTCGATGTCCTGCCCCATTTGAATCGGGGATTGGAACCCAATGTCCTACCCCATTTGAGACAGGGCTGGAAATTCCCATTTGAAGCGGGGATTGGGACCCGATGTCCTACCCCATTTGAGACGGGGACGGAGCAGGAAATCCCCATAATTGGTCGAGCTAGGACAGGGAGAGGTGTCTATGCTTTGCCTCGCCTTGATAAATTAAAAATATATTTAATTACACTAATAATAAATTTAAAGGCATATTTAATGAAAATTAATATTTAAAAAATATTTTTATTGAAATAATTTTATGGGCAATTTTGTTATTTTTATAAAAATATACACATTTTGCACTAGAATGCAAAAAGGATGTAAACGAGTCGAGTTTTTAATGAGTCGCTTAAGCTTAATTAGTTAAATATTCAGTTCGTGCTCGCTATAATCGAGCCGAGCTCGAACATGACCTTTTAATACTCGATAGGCTCGCGAACCGGCTCATTTATTATTTTTTGATAGAATAATTAGCAAATATTATAATAAATTAGACCAGTCAATTTCAAGCCGGCTCGTTTAGTATTTAATAAATTATATATTTTATTTCTAATGAATATGTGTATTGAAAATTAAGTGAACCGAATCGAGCCAAGCCAGTTCAAACTTTTTAATTTTTTTTGAGCAGAACTCAAATTTAGTTGTATCAGTTCGTTCGGGCCCGAGACGAATTCGAGTCGAACATTTTTTTTCACAAACTGACTCGTGCCCTGACAAATAATGACAAATAAAGACTTGATTCGGGTTGTTCACACGCCTTATTTAAGACTAAGAAGATGGCGCGCATGGCACACGAAAATGCTATGAGGACCGTCCCGCCAAATTCTTCAATCTTCGCAGCCAGTGTCGTCAACGCACCTACCAGAATCTCCAGATTCAGTCAATCTCCGATCTCGATCTCGATCAGAGATGCTTGCAAGCGAGGAAGCCTCAAGCTGGCCTTGGAATCGCTCGGCGCTCTCTTCGCTCGCCGGAGCTCGTCCGTGGACGAGCACGACGCTGCTTATTCGCCGATTCTGGAGCTCTGCTCGAGCAACAAAGCTCTGTCTCTGGGCCAGCAAGTCCATGCCCACATGATCAAATCGAGTGCTGTTCGCGATTCTGTGTTTTTGAGTACCAAGCTTGTGTTCATGTATGGGAAATGTGGGTCTGTTTGGGATGCAGGGAAGGTGTTCGACGAAATGCCTCAAAGAAGTGTTTTCACTTGGAATGCTATGGTTGGTGCTTATGTGACGAACGGGGAGCCCGTTCGATCCCTTGAGCTGTATTGGGATATGCGGGTCTCGGGAGCTTGCCTCGATGCCTATACTGTACCTTGTGTGCTCAAAGCATGTGGTGCTATTGGGGATATTCGTTCTGGGGCTGAAGTGCATGGTTTTGTGATCAAAAGTGGACATGGGTTGATGGGCTTTGTTATGAATTCACTTGTTGCTATGTATGCAAAGTGCAATGATCTGAAGAAGGGTATGCAATTGTTTGATGAGATGACTGAAAAGGAGGATGTTGTGTTGTGGAATTCCATCATTTCAGCGTGTACCGCAAAGGGTCGCTTCCAAGAGGCACTGAGACTCTTGAGAGATATGCAAAGAGGTAGCTGTGTTATGAACTCGTATACTTATGTTGCTGCTCTTCAATCATGTGACAATTTGCTGTTTGGGAAATTGGGTATGGAGATCCATGCTGCTATTTTGAAAACCAGACTTGACGTTGATGCATATGTGGCTAATGCTTTGGTTGCCATGTATGTGAGATGTGATAAAATGGGGGAAGCTGCAAAGCTTTTCGGTATTATGGACAATAAGGATAATATATCATGGAATTCTATGCTCTCTGGATTTGTCCAAAATGGTTTGTATGATAAAGCATTGAAGTTCTTTCGCTACATGCAGGGTGCCGGTCCAAAACCCGACCAGGTTTCAATAATAAGCATGTTGGCAGCTACTGTTCGGCTAGGAAATCTGTTGAATGGTAAGGAATTACATGCGTATGCGGTAAAAACTGGTCTGGATTATAGTTTGCAGGTAGGAAATGCTCTTGTCGATATGTATGCAAAGTGTTGCTGCATAAACTACATGGGTCGTGTTTTCAAGAAAATGCCTGAAAAGGATTTTATCTCTTGGACAACAGTTATTGCTGGCCATGCTCAGAACAGATGTTATGCAGAATCCTTAGAATTGTTCCGGAAAGTGCAAGCAGGAGGCGTCAATATTGATGCTATGATGATAGGTAGCATACTGCCAATCTGTAGTGGGCTGAAATCTATATCCTATGCAAAGGAGATTCATGGCTATATTACAAGAAGAGGTTTATCTGATCTTATGCTACATAATTCTATTATAGGTGTATATGGGGATTGCGGTAATGTAGATTATGCGACTCGATTGTTTAATTTAATCAACCTCAAAGATGTTGTGACCTGGACAAGCATGATGTCTTGTTATGTGGAGAATGGGATGTCAAATGAGGCTCTTCGACTGTGTTACTTCATGAAAGGAGCTGGTATTGAACCTGATTTTATAGCTTTACTGACTGCGCTATCAGCAGCTGCTAGCTTGTCTTCCTTGAAGAAGGGAAAGGAGATTCATGGCTTCTTAATTAGGAAAAGCTTCATGTCTGAGAAATCTGCCGGGAGCTCTCTTCTTGATATGTATGCTCGATGTGGGACTATTGAGAATGTATGCAAGATGTTTGATAGTGTCAGAAACAAAGATCTATGTCTTTGGACTACTATGATCAATGCAAACGGAATGCATGGTTGTGGCAGGAAAGCCATAGATATATTTTACAGAATGGTGGATGGAAACCTTGTTCCTGATCATGTTACTTTCTTGGCACTTCTGAATGCATGCAGTCATTCGGGATTAATCGATGAAGGTATACGATTTCTTGAAACTATGAAGTGTACGTATCATTTGGAACCATGGCCAGAACACTATGTTTGTGTGGTTGACCTTCTTGGCCGCACAAATCGTATAGAGGAGGCATACAAATTTGTGAAAACCATGCCGGTTGAGCCAACTGCTGAAGTTTGGTGTGCTCTCCTTGGGGCCTGTCGGGTTCACTCGAATGAGAAAATTGGTGAAATTGCAGCACAAGAACTTGTAAAATTAGATTCTGATAACCCGGGACATTATGTGCTAGTATCCAATGTATTTGCTGCCAATGGAAGGTGGAATGATGTTGAGGAAGTGAGAATGAAAATGAAGGGAAATGGGTTGAAGAAGAATCCTGGATGCAGCTGGATTGAGGTTAAGAATAAGGTTCATACATTCATGGCAAGAGACAAATCTCATCCCGAGTCCAGTAAGATTTACCGAAAATTGGAACAAATAACAGAGAATTTGGAAAAGGATGGAGATTATGTGGCACAAACCAAGTTTGTGTTGCACAATTTGGAGGAAGAAGAGAAAGTCCGGATGCTCTACGCGCATAGTGAAAGGCTAGCCATCACATATGGCCTGCTTGAAACACCAGAGGAAACCCCTATTCGGGTTACAAAGAACCTTCGGATTTGTGGTGATTGCCATACTTTCTGTAAGCTAGTTTCAGAATTCTATAAACGAAAACTCATTGTGAGGGATGCTAATAGATTTCATCATTTTGAGGATGGGGTTTGTTCTTGTGGGGATTTTTGGTGATAATTAAAGATCTATTTAATTTTCTACCATCAAGACATGTATAAAGCATCTGTGCTGAAGTATGTGATGCATAAATCGGCTTTCTGAAGGACTTCACAATTACTAACAGAGTTGTTGAAAATATACAGTAATGGAGAAAATGAGCAACAAAAGATGTAAGTGCATAAATTATATATTAATGATTTTATAAATCATTTCGTTTCAAATCAAATTTCCTAGTTGGCTTCTCTAGTTGGCTTCTTTTTCATGTGATATATATACTTGTTCGCATAGTGTTAATAAGGTTTTACAGCATATATTGGTCTTTTGGTCCAATGCCCCATTTTCATGCGGCGGGGCTTGAAGTAAAGATTCAAATTTTATTAAAGTTGTGAAATCACTAATAGTCCAAGAGAATGACAGGGTCTTTTGTTTTGGGTATTTTAATCTTGGATATAGTTAGTGCCCCAAAGACAAGTGAGATCTGATTTCTGGCTCTGCAGACACTGCTGTTTACTTCTAGCTTGGGTATGGTGCTAAATTGTTTTTTTACTCTGAGCATCTAGTGTTTAACCTTTAGCACACCTAGAGAAAGGTTTCATTTCTCCTTATCTTGTTTGTTATGGTTTATTATTTTCTGAAGGCTCTGCATGTGTGCTCAACCTCAGTGTTCTATAATAGTAGATGAAATTGTTGGATCACCCTGATCTATAGTCTTGCTCTTTCCACATTGACTGTCAAAATTTTAATGCTTTTTTATGGTCATTCAGATACCTTATACCAATTGTTGCCACCATCTAGATTTTTTTTCTAGCTCTACTTCACACCAATATATTTTACTGTCAATAATGCTTCTGAGCAATTCAAAAACTGAAATTCATTTTTTGTGTGAAGCATTCTTTTTGCATGAAAATCCCAATTATCTTATCATCAGCACATGGGAGAGGAAAATGATTCAGAGATGCAGGCAACTGGACAGAAAAGTTAAGCAGCAATCTGCCCTGATGTGCTTGGAGATGGAGAGGGCCCCATTCAGGACAAAATAGACCTGTAAGTATATGTGATGAACCTATTCACTAGCTTTCATATATGCTTCTGCATTTTCAAATGCATGAATGAATTCCTTTAAGCAATTGTACTAATTTGTTTATTGTGCAAAGCAATTTTAAACTGAGAAATAATATTGATGTATTGAATTGATATTTTTGATGTCTGAATTACAATATTAGATAGCCTTTTATATAGGACTAGACACAATCAAAACAGGAAATCATGAGAGGAAACTTAACTAATATACCCAAAACTATACTTGTCTTGTCTAGACTGTATTTTCTATTTATTCTAACATAAACCATAAATTCCTTTACTGGCTAGTTTCTTTAATTGTTCCAATTTGAGTGCTAGAAACTCTGTATGTAAGTCTCCTCTTCATTAGTTTTCTTCTAATTTTTTGTTGACAAGATCCATCAACATATAGTCCAAAATAGTTAGGAGTTTGGGTTGGGCCCATTTTGTTATGTTTACAGAGTCTGATCTGATCTGATCAGTGCATTTAAATTCATTTCTTGATCCCTCTCTATCATTCACAAGTTGCTTCCTGTAGCTATATAGTAGCCTGGCTGAGTTTTACTGTTTCCTGCTGCTAGTGTGATTATGAGTAGCATCACAGTCACAGCTGTAACTAGTTGGTGTTGTGCCATTACTGGTTGCTCACATCACTGCCCTATTTCCCACCATTCATTTCAAGTTTCAACCTCAAGACTTGTCTTCCACATAAATCTAAGCATCAAGGTCATGGATGACCACAGCTGTGTGATTAATGCATTCTGGTTTCTGCCTGATGCTCTCTCACTGTCTCTGATGAAAAATTGAAGTAACAACACAGAGCTAAAGCTCAAGAGAGAATCACAAAACTGCTTTGAGATTCTAAACAAACCCAGTAGACCCCCAAAATTATGTCTTCCAATAGTTGCAGTTTTGTTTCTCCATCTGATAAATGAGATAAGACACCCCTTATAGCTGCCACATATTGTTAGTGTATAGGGTCTATGCAGGCTTTTACTACAGTGAGTAATGAGCTGTGAGTGCCCCAGATCAATAACCCTGCTGCGAGCCACCTGTGATCCCAAGTGATCTTTACTCATTAGTCATTATGCATCTGTTACCTATGTCTTCACCAACCTATATACCTAAGCTACTCCTAGTATTTTAATGTTGTAACTCACTTGTTAAAGCTAGTGAAAATGTCAAAAACCTGCTGTTATGTAGCATCACTATTTTGCAAGAGGGTGTTGTGTACTTTGATTTTTGTGTGCAAAATATGTGTATTTATACGAAAATGACGAAATTAACCTCAACAATAACAATTAATTTTTTTAAATAAATATTTTTAAAAGTTTTTATGAAATTATCTCTTAACTAAAATTTGTGATTTAATTTTTTTAGTAAAATTACTTTTAAGTTAAAAATGATTTTATAAAAATCATAATTCTTAATTTTATGGGTTATTTCGTCATTTTTTGTACAAATACATGCGTTTTGCACTAAAAATTAAAGTTCATAACACATTTTTGTCATTAACAAAATACATAACATCCTCTTGCAAACGTGTGATTGTATACA